>MU700538.1:168259-202090 GCA_026770625.1 Nicotiana glauca | reverse complement strand
CCCCCCCCCCCCAGTGACCCATCTTAGGGATTTTTTTTGCTTATTTTTTGCTCATGTTTGGATGTTTTTCTTTCTCTTTGTGGACTAGTTGTAGAAGCATTTACTATCAATGACTATCTATTTTTCTCTTGCTTTGTGATGATTTTGTTCTCAATAGTTGAGTTTTTTTCAAGTTTGATTATTGTTTCACTAAACCATGCTTTCACATACAGTTGCCCCAGTGGCCATGAGTAACTATTACAATATGGGATTCACATTATAAGCAACTTTTCGATGATGCCAAAAGGGGGAAGAGATATTGTGCTTTATTTTATATTCTGAAAAAGTGATATTTATAACTTGATTAAACATGGTCCTTAATGGTGAGTTAAAATATCTTAAGTAAAAGTGTAGATAATTAGCTGAGTTCCACAGGTTCTCTGATCAATAAAAGCACATAGTTTGTCATCATCAAAAAGGGGGAATTTGTTGGCCCAAGTTCATTTGAAGTTTTGAAAAATGACAAATAAACTAAGTGAAGGACCCGGTCCATCTTATGAGACACAGTAGTTATGGCCCATGCACATGAGATGCACATGAAGAAGATAAGCCTTTGGGATCAAGCAGTAATATCTTCTGAATATCTTATGAAGTGATCGAAAAGATTGCATATGGGATAAGGAGAAGAAGTCTCCTTATGAGAAGAGAACACATCCGGATAAGGGTTGGAGTTTAAATTGTTCTAGGACTCAAATTCAATGGAGGATCAACAATTCGAGCTTTAATAAAACTCTAATTACTAACTCTATAAATAATAATCTCTTTTACATGTATGCACAAATACGTAGAAGTTAAGCTAAATTGAGAGCAAAAAGAGCAAGACAATTTTGCAAGCCATTTATGTGAGATCAAGTGTGCACTCCTACACCTACTTGAACGGGATAGAAGAACTAGTTCCATTGTGTTTATTCTTATTCTAGTTCAATTGTAGTAGGTGATTTAATATTGTACCTTTCCAACTTTCATAGAAGCTATTGTATTAGGTACTTTGAGTATTCAAGTTAGAGTTAACTTGAAGGTGTCGCAACAGTTGAGGCTGTGTGCCACACTAGGATTAAAGTTTAATCCTTAGGTTTACAAGAATTTGTAAATGCTATTTTTGGCTCAGTGATTTTAGTGGAAGTTTGGGAAAATCCTACTGAGCAGTAGGTCGTGGTTTTTTCACCTTTTGAGCCAGGTGTTTTTCACGTAAAAATATTTGTATTCTTTACTTTATGCACTTTTAATTCCGCAAACAGTTATAGTAAGTACATCTAGAAGAACCAGGTTCTTCTAATGCGAAAATTAGGTACCACACAAATCACCCCCCCTCTTGTATGGTATTGGCGTTTAGAACATCACTGTCATATCCCCCTGTGTCAACCACTCAAACTGCCTACGCAACTCCTCTCGGCGGGACTGAGGTACATACTTCTCCAGAAAAAGAGCGGAGAACTGCTGCCAAGAAAGGGGTGCTACACCGACAGGCCTACGCCTCTCAAAGTCCTCCCACCAAGTAAAAGCAGCCCCCGTGAACTGAAAAGTAGTAAATGTCACACGACTAGACTCAAGGATCCCTGTCGTACGGAGCATACGCTGACATCTGTCAAGAAAACCCTGGGCATCCTCGCTCTCAGCACCACTGAATGTCGGAGGCTGGAGCATACCAAACCTCTCGAGATGACGCTGCTCATCGTCTGGCATAGCTGGAACCACGAAGCCCTAAACTGGTGCAACTTGATGAGTTGGAGGTGCCTCTAGTGTCTATAGTCCCTGCACCACCTGCTCATGTGTGCGAGTAGCGGGGGTCTGATTGCCTCCACCAGCCTGTGAAGTAACTACTATTGCTATGGTGGCTGAAACTACCTGAGCCAAGCTAGTTCAGACTGATAATATCTGTGCCAAGGTCTCCTGAAGACCCCGGAATCATGATAGGCACAGCTGGTTCCTGAACAGGTGCTGTTGGAGTATCTATAGCTGGAGCCTGATCCTGAGCTGGGGCAACTGGTGGATCAGCAGTTGCTGCCCCGGTTGCTCTACCTACGCCACGACCACGACTGCGTCCACGGCCTCTGGCTGCCTCAGTCGGCGGCACTGGTGGTCGTCCGTCACGTCCGGTAGCTCTTGTCCTCACCATCTATGGGAGAATAGAATAATAGAAGTTTAGTTCTCAGTTCAACAAAGCCGCACGACAAGAGTTTCAAGAATGTGAAGTTTTCCTAAAGGTTCTGCAGCCTCCCGAGGATAAGTACAGACATCTTCATACCGATCCACGATACTCTATTAAACCGGCTCATGACTCGCGAGACCAAGTAACCTAGGCTCTGATACCAACTTGTCATGACCCCAACCCCGTTCGTGATGGCGCACAACACACTGCTAGGCAAGCCCGACCAATTCAATAACCTTAACTATTTTCATACAGTTCATGAATTAATTAATATGGATAAATTACTAAGTCATAATACTGAAATCTGAAATAAAGTTAAAACATGCGGAATCCCAAGTAATAAAACAACTACACAACCTGAAGAATCCGGTGTCACAAGTTTGAGCCTCTAATACATGAGTGTCAACCTACTACATATCGTTCTCTAGAAATGAGGAAATAAAGCAATAAAATAGAAGGAAGATCAGGACTGCGGACGTCAAATGCAGCTACCTTGATATTCTCGGATAAGCTGCTAGGCGGGGAAGTCCTCACACAACCTCAGGTGTACCTGGATCTGCGCACAAGGTGAAGGGAGTAATGTGAGTACTCCGACCCAATGAGTAATAAACATAAATAAAGGCTGAGAATAAGAAATTCTGAATAGGCACAAAGTAATCCTATAAATATAGCAACTTGAGTAAACCAATAAAAACGATTATGGAAATACCACAACAGATAAATAAGTAAATGACAATCAAATTTGCAATGCAACACATAGACCGATACTCTGCAGTACCCGCTGCAGCGTGCAGCCCGCTCCACTTATTTATCATCGACGGCGCTCACTGGTGGTGTGTAGACTCCGGGAGGGGCCCCTCACGGCCGAAGCACAATAATAAGCCATCTCATGGCATCAACTAGGCCCTCAGCCTCATATCAATATCAATATCATACCGCTGCGGCGCGCAGCCCTATCCCATGCTCAATCCAAAATCACATAAGCCTCTCGGGCACAATAATATAGAAATATTCAGCCCAAACTTCATTTAAAAATATTAATTAAGTTTTTAGTTTGAGAAAAGGTGGCTGAGTTTGTAAAATAGTATTAAATACTAGGTTTGAGTTCAATAATACGTAAAATTGGTAAGAAACCAGTAATAGTAATCCCTGAAGAATTCAATCAATTGGCACGAAGCCCAAATATAGCAATCAGCTCAATTATAATAATAATAAGTGAATTTCAGTCTAATACGCAGTATATTCATCTATCGGGACGGACCAAGTCACAATCCACAACGGTGCTCTACCCCATGTTCGCTATCCGGCGTGCAAGTCACCTTAATATAGCACTACGATCTGAAAATACGAGGTTTCAAACCCTCAGGACATCATTTACATCTATTACTCACCTCAAGCCGGCCAAAATCCTAGCTTTCTATGCCCTTTCCTCTCAAGTCGACCTCCTCGTGCGTCGAATCTGATCAAAACGACAACGAATACGTCACAATATGCCAATGGAACAATACCCAATCGAAAACAATCAAAAATAGCAAAAATCTCGAAATTAGCAAAACTCGAGCCCCGGGCCCACTTCACCAAAATTAGAAAATTTAACATCAACGGATTCCTTATCTCACCACGAGTCTTTACATATAAAGATTACCAAAATCAGAGTCCAAATGCCCCTCAAATCCCCATTTTAACTCTCTTAAGTTTCAAGCCCTAATCCACCATTTTTACCCAATATTTTCTTGAGTTTTCAGCTCTAATCCATGTAATAACACCATGAAATTGTGTTTTGAGTTCAAGAATCCATACCTTATCGAAAACCCTTGAAATCTCTCTTCAAAATCGCTACTAATTCTCCAATCCGTGTAAAAAATATGAAACCCTTTAAAAATTGGCAAAGGAGAAATTAAATAGCACTGACCAGTCATTTCTGCATCTGCGACTCCATAGCCGTATCTGTGACTTTCATTTTTGCGGTCAAAAGGTCGCTTCTGCAGAAATAATCGCTTCGGCGGTCACAAATCCGCTTCTGCGGATCAAACTCCGCATTTGCAGTTCCCATTAAATCTCTGAACTCCGCATCTGCGGTCATCCATTCCGCACCTGCGATCCCTGCTGCTTTTGCAGCTTGCACCTAGCTTCTACAGTCCCATTTCCGCAGAAACGGAAAAAACCAGAAGCAGCTTGCAATATTCTTAAGTTCTCAAACCAAAATTTCCCGTTAACCATCCGAAATCACCCCGAGGCCCCCCGGGACCTCAACCAAAAACATTAACACCTCCAATAACATCATTCAAACTTGTTCCAATCATTAAAACACCTCAAACAATACTAAAACCATCATTTCTCATCGGATTCAAGCATAAGTTCTTTAAAAACTTCCGAAATACGCGTTCGATCAAAAACCTAACCAAATCACCTCTAAATAGCTAAACGAATCATCAAAATTCATATCCAAGCCCTCTAACACATAAGTCAATATCCGGTTGACTTTTCCAAAACAAACTTTCCTTAAAGAGACTAAGTGTCTCACTTCCTTCTAAAACCAATCCAAATCAACTCGTTCACACCTAACACTGATAATGAAGCATAAAAAGAAGAAAATGGGGAAAAAAGGGCGGTAACTCACGTGACGACGAATCGGGTCGTCACACTTAACAGAAACCTCAAATACCATTGAACCAACTCTATATTCTGAAGCTATGAAGGATCCTAAGTGGATAGATTCTATGAAGGGTGAGATTGAAGCACTTCAAAATAATCACACATGGGACATAGTAACTCTGCCTACTGGTAAGACTCTCATACGTTGTAAGTGGATATACCAAATCAAATATAAGGCGTCTGGTGAAATAGAAAGGTTTAAAGCTAGGCTAGTGGCTAAGGGATTCAGTCAAAAGGAAGGGATAGATTATCAAGAAACTTTTTCTTAGGTTATCGAAATCAAAACTATTAGAACTATATTAGATATAGCTTCTACAAAACACTGGCATATACATCAAATGGATGTATATAATGCATTCTTGTAGAGAGATTTACTAGATGAAATATATATGGATTTTGTGATGACCCGGCCGTTCATCTTGAGAATTTACGCCTCAATTCCCTATTAACTACTTTCACCAACTCTATTTTTACTGATTTGAATTGCCGGGATATTCGAATTTGAGTTTCAGAGAGTTTTGGGACACTTAGTCCCTAAATGAGAGCTTAAGTGTTAGAAAATTGCCCGTAGTCGGAACAGTGTGAAGATAGCCTCGGAATGGAAATTTGATAGTTTCGTTAGCTCCGTTAGGTGATTTCGGTGTTGGGAGCATATTCGAAATGTGTTTTGGAGGTCCGTAGCTAATTTAGGCTTGAAATGCCGAAGTTTGAATTTTTGAAGTTTTCTGTCTGGTAGTGAGATTTTGAATCGAGAGTTGGAATGGAATTACAAAAGTTGCAGTAGCTCCGTCATGTCATTTGGGACATGTGTGTAAAATTTCAGGTCAGTCGGACGTGGTTTGGTTAGGTTTTTTATCGAAAGCGTATTTTGAGAGAATTTGAAGTTCTTAGGCTTAAATCATTGATTAATTCAAGTTTCTGACATTGTTTTAGGTGTTTTAAGAATTGGTAAGAGTTTGAATGATGTTATGGGATATGTCCGTAGGTTTGTTTGGGGACCCGGGAGCCTCGGGTGTGTTTCGGATGGGCTACGGATCATTTTTCCCCATTTTGGAACTGCTGTTGTTGCTGCTTCTGATATCCTTCTTCACGATCGTGAAGATTCACCCGTGATCGCGATGCATTGCTGAAGACCACCTCAAAATCCTTCTTCGCGTTCGCATCCGTCTTCTCGCGTTCGCGAAGCTCTGTTTATTTCTTCGATGCGTTCGCGTATAACCTTCCACGATCGCTTAGGTTCACATTTCTCTTATCCGTGTTCGCATTCATGATGAACAATCTGGGTAGCCTCAAAATTTCTTCTACGCGATCACGACCCTTCTCCCACGATCACGATGCACAAATACCTGGACAGACAGAATATATCCCAAATTCAAGGGTTTCACCATTTTTATCTTATTTTGACTGCTAGAGCTTGGTTCTTGGCGATTTTTGAAGGGATTTTCACCTAGGAAACTTAGGTAAGTAATTCTCACTAGGTTTAGACTAATTTCCATGAATCGCCTCTTAAATTCATCCTTTAATTTTGGATTTTGAATGAAAATTTGATAAAACTTCTTAGGCCGAATTATTGAGTTTTGAGTGGGCTTTTGGCATCCGATTTGAGAGAATTTTATATGGTTAGACTCGTGAGAGTACGAGGTTTCTGAAAATGTTAATTTCACCTGATTTTAAGACATTAGCTTGAGTGGCATTTTGGTTATTTCACTTAATTTTGCGTATTAGCATAGAATTTAATTGTAGAATCTATTATTTGAAGTGTTATTTACATTATGGAATTCAATTGAATAGATTTGGACAATTTGGAGTCGAGTACTCGTGACAAGAATGTGGTTTCTAGTTGATTATGAGCCTGTTCGAGGTAAGTATCTTACCTAACCTTGTGTGGGGGATTTACCCATAGGATTTGAGTCTTCTCTATTTGTTGTATTCCTTGTACGCGAGGTGACGAGTGCGTAGTGGGATTTATTTGTGGAAAATTGCCCTTTTTAGGCTCTTAGATCCTTAGATTCACTAAGTATAAAGTTGTTCGTGATATGATTAAACTCCATGTTATTAGTTTCACCTTTACATGTCTTACTTGGAACTTATTTGCCTTATGGTTTATTCTTGTTGCCTGATTGACTCTTACTTAAGTTAATTGAAGAACCCTACCCCTCTATAGTCACGTTATCCTTCATAACTGCTTGTCTCTACTTGGAAATTATTAGTACCTCCCAGGTGATTAATTGGTCTTAATTGAGGTTACGATTATCTTCCCGCTGCTCATGCTTAAGTGAAATCGTTGTATATTCTTCGTAACTTGCCCAACTCTGAAAGAAGCTAGATATCCTATGTTTAGTTGACATTCCCTTATTTGAAATTATTTGATTCATGTTCACTTCCTTGTTGTTAAACTATGTATTATGGAATCGTTGCTTAATATTATTTTCTCCCTTGTTGAGTTGTTCTTATTACGCTTAGTATTCTCTGATGTGGTTGCTCCTTGTGAGTTAGTTTTGTCGTCCCCTGGTGAACGAAAATTCTTGAGTTGATTCCCTTGTCGTGTTCTTGTAAATATTGTCATTTATTGTGTTGTACTTGTGATGGTGGTGCACAAGGTTTCTGTCGTGCGGTTATTGATATTGTGATGCATGAGGTTTCTACCGTGCGGTTATTGATATTGTGATGCACGAGGTTTCTGCCGTACGGTTGTAGTTGAGGGGTTGCACGAGGTCTTTGCCGTGATATTGTTGCTATTGATGTTTTGCACATGCGGCGTAATAAGGCGGGATATGTTTATATGCTTATTTGTGGGTTGCACATGTGGCTAAATAAGGTGGGAATATTATGATGCATGTGTGGCGAAATAAGGTGGAACTTATTATGTTATTACTTGCACACGTGGCTAAATAAGGTAGGCTATGTCAGGGATTGATTATAAAGAATTGTGACGGCCTGTGGAGGAATTCCTATTTTGTTTGAATGTTGTGATTGTGGGTTTCGTACATGTGTGAGCTTTATCGCATGGAAGTTGTGAGGAAACATCATACGTGCTACCCGTTCTTCTTCTTACGTTTATTTAGCTGGTAGAAATCTTGTTAAAGCACTTGCACAAGCATACACGTAGTTGAATACTCCTATTAGATGTGAAGTCCTCCTGACTTTTTCTAAGGGTAGGGGTACGTCCTCGTTTAATCAGTATATATGTGAGAGTGGCCCTAGCTGGCCGGTTAGTTGTCAGCATGACTGTGAGACTGATGGGGGCACAGGATGCTAAGTGTTAGATTTTAGATGCTGGGATTTTGTGAGTTTTGGTTTGTCCGAGATTTCGTAAATTTGTGGAAACAGTTGAATAAGACCTTATGTGAACGTCATCGTAGGATATGAGTTATTGTTTTGTTTCTCTTTACTGTGTTGTGACCTTAGAATTTGGAATGTGTTCTTGCCGTCATTATGTATCATCATTTCTTATATTCTCGTTGTTACTTGTGGTTCTTTTTCCATCATTGTGATTG
The DNA here is from genome assembly GCA_026770625.1 of Nicotiana glauca. NCBI lineage: Eukaryota > Viridiplantae > Streptophyta > Magnoliopsida > Solanales > Solanaceae > Nicotiana > Nicotiana glauca. The sequence goes on along the minus strand of MU700538.1, from coordinate 193,750 downwards.
TATCATTATTGGTCACTTCGTGCACCCTTTACATAAATACATATATATCATTTCATTTGTTCCTATCATTATACTGTTATTGACCAGTAAGTGTCTTGATTGTTCCTCGCCATTACTCTACCGAGGTTAGTCTTGATACATACTGGGCACCACCGTGGTGTGCTCATGCTACACTGCTACACATTTTTGTTGTGCAAATACAGGTACTTCCAATCAGTTTTTGACAGCCTTAGGTGGAAGCGTTTCGGTAGAGACTTCAAGGTATATCTGCTATGTCCGCAGACAGAGGAGTCCCTTTTCAGCTTTTTGTAATAAGTATAGCCCTTTCAGTATTTACCTTGTTTAGACATTCTTGAGTTAGAGCCTCTTATGTATCCCTTAGCTTGTGATTTTTGAGATTTTGGGTTTTGGGAATTTTTTTTAGCTTCGAGAGTTGTTATTGTATATGCCGAGCGGCACCTTAAACACTATTTTATGTTATTAGTCCAGTTTTAATCATTTTCTTCCGCAATTATGGTTTATATTTTGTATTGTTAGGCTTACCTAATCGTAGAGACTAGGTGCCGTCACGATGGTTCACGGAGGGCAAACCGGATCGTGACAAGTTGGTATCAGAGCTCTAGGTTCATTGGAGCCACGAATCACAAGCCAGTTTATTAGAGTCTCGTAGATCGGTATGGAGACGTCTGTACTTATCTGCGAGAGGCTATGTAACCGTTAGGAAAATTCCACTTCATTTGATTTCCCTGTCGTGCAAGATTTTGACATCACAATCCTAAACCTCTGTCTTCTACTCTCTCACAGATGGTGAGGACACGTACTACCCGAGGTGATTAGGCACTCCCGCCCCCTGTTGCAGTCATCGGATGTCGGGGCCGGGGCTAGGGTAGAGGTCAAGGACGCGTACATAGTGTAGCGAGAGTACCTGTGCAAATTGCCGCCAAGGTACCACCAGCAGATCCAGTCGGAGTCCAGGCACCTGACGCGTCTACTGTTACTACTACTCCAGCCCTTGAGGAGACTTTGGCATAGTTCATGAGCATGTACACAACTTTGGCTCAGGCAGGGTTGCTTCCCCTTGCTGCAGTCACATCCCAGGCCGGGGGAGGAGCACAGACTCCCACCTCCTGCACTCCTGAGCAGCGAGCGCATGATGAGCGAGTCCCTGAGATTATTCTTGCACCGCCTGAAGCATCAGTTCAGCCCGAGGGAATGGCAGCGGCTTCCGAGAAGGAGCAGATGAGACTAGAGAGGTTCAAGAAGTATGATCCTTCGGTATTCAGTGGATTAGCATCAGATGATGCCTTGGGGTTTCTTGATGAATGTTACTGTATTCTCCGTAGTATGGGCATCTTTGGATCGAGCGGGGTTTCTTTCACTACCTTCCAGCTTCGAGGAGCCGCATATGATTGATGGCACACCTATAAGTTAGACAGTCCAGACGAGGCAGCTTCACTGACTTGGACCTAGTTTTCAGATATGTTCCTAAGAGAGTTTGTACCTCAGAGCATCAAGGATGCATGGCGCGTGGAGTTTGAGCATTTGTGCTAGGGTGCTATGATTGTCTCGGAGTATGCTATCTGATACACTAGTTTGGCTAGACATGCCTCAGCCTTGGTTTCTACTGTTCGCGAGAAGGTTCGTCGGTTCATCGAGGGGCTTATTCTCAGCATCAGTTCTAGCATGGCTCATAAGTTGGAGATGGATATTTCGTATCAGCAGGTGGTGAACATTGCTAGGAGGATAGAGGGCATGCATTCTAGAGAGAGGGAGGGGAGGCAGGGCCATGAGAGAGAGAGCATACGAGATCGGGAGAGAGAGTTTGAGAAGGCGAGGAGACCTCGTAGATCGGGGAGATATACGGGTCCTTATTTTGGAGCCAGAGTGTTTCATGGTAGAGGTTTTGCGGTTCAGCTAGTTGAGTTTGCGCTTCAGGCTTTGCATAGTTACTCAGGAGTTCATGGGTCTCGGAGTACTCGTACCGCGTAGTTCCCACCACCTCGTCAGCAGAGAGGGTGCTTTGAGTGTGGAGATACTAGCCACATGGTGAGAAATTGTCCCAGACTTCGGACTGGTGTATCACAACGAGGTATTCAGGTAGGTAGAGGGCGCCCAAGAGGGGAAGGCCCGGCTCGTTGATATGTTTCATATAGTAGGCTTGAGGCCAATGCACCAGCTGAATGTCATTCAGGTACGGGTTCGGTTTGTTATAGAGGGGCACTATCTATAGTTCATTATAGTCCTGCCTATCGGGGTGAGTTTATTTGTTTGTTGTTCCACTTATGGGTGAGTTTCATGATTTGCACTCTGATTATGTGATTATCCTGTTGGGAGGTTCTATGAGTGATAGTCGTGTCTATTATCTATTTCTAGCTTTTATCGAGAGTTATGAGGCTAATAGTAAATTCATGTTGTCTGTTTCGGTAGGTTTGATGTGACCTCTGAGTATTCTTGGTTATGAGTTGTGATTCCTATGCTCCACCGGTATGGGAGGCAGTTGTTGTTGTGAATTATAGACGGAATTGATCTAGTGAGAGTCTCTAGATGGGTTGATATGTACCCTACTTGTGATTCAGAGTGAGGGCGGGACCCTCGTGGTTTCAGGTGATTTGATATGTTGAGACCGAGTTGTGTACCGCTGTGAGGATTATATCAGTATAAGATCCTTGCGAGTCTTTTATATGCTTTTATTCTTTCTTGTTAGAATGTTTTAGTGATTTAGAAAATTTGTACTAATCCGACTTGTTTGATAGTTCCCTTATGTGTTTTCCCTTCCCATATTCATCCATTTTCGTTGCATGCTTCTTGAGTTCTAGTTTGTGGGGTGCGTGCCCATTGGTATTAGCTGAGATTTGATTATTCGGGTGTTTTGTTATGTGGTTTTCATGGTTATTGTATCATCGCTTGTGTTGTAAGGTTTGAAAAGAGTTCCTATTGAATATGAGGCTTATGGCCGGTGCTAAATTTGATTTCGGGCGAATATTGTGATCAGGAATACTACTGTGGACCTATGTGTGATGTGTCATGTTGTGTGGTTGTACCCTGTGTGTAGGGGCATAAATTGAAGCAGCTGGTTGAGACTGATACTGGAAATGGATTTAGAATCGGGTCTTTTGGAAATGGATGGAAGGTGAGAATTCTGGCTTGAAGGCTTATTGGTTTTGCTAGAAAGGTTAAATTTCAGTAAAGATGGTGTCGTCATGCTTAAGTGGATTAGGGTGATGTGGGATCACCCGCGGGTATATGTTAGAAGTGCTCACTCAGATACTTGAGGACTTCGAGGCGAATCTTAGCTCGTTCGAGGATGAACGAATGTTTAAGTGTAGGAGGATGTGATGATCCGGCCAGTAGTCTTAAGAATTTAAGCCCCGATTTCCTATTAACTGTTTTCCCCAAGTCTGTTTCTGCTGATTTGAATTACCGAGATGTTGGAATTTGAGTTTTAAAGAGTTTTGGGACACTTAGTCCCTAAATGAGAGCTTAAGTGTTGGAAAGTTTCCCGTAGTCGAAACAGTGTGAAGATGTCCTTGTAATGGAAATTTGATGGTTCCGTTAGCTCCGTTAGGTGATTTCGGGATTGGGAGCGTGTTTAGAATGTGTTTTGGAGGTCCGCAGCTAATTTAGGCTTGAAATTCCGAAGTTTGAATTTTTAAAGTTTCTGGTCCGATAGTGGGATTTTGATCCGAGAGTTGGAATGGAATTTCGGAAGTTTTAGTAGCTCCGTCACGTCATTTGGGACGTGTGTGTAAAATTTCAAGTTAGTTGGACGTGGTTTGGTTAGTTTTTTTATCGAAAGCATGTTTTGAGAGAATTTGAAGTTCTTAGGCTTAAATCATTGATTAATTCGAGTTTCCGATGTTGTTTTAGGTGGTTTAAGGATTGGTACGAGTTTGAATGATCTTATGGGATATGTCCGTAGGTTTGGTTGTGGACCCAGGAGCCTCGGGTGTATTTTCGATGGGCTACGAATCGTTTTTCCCTATTTTGGAACTATTGTTGTTGCTGCTTCTCATATCCTTCTTGGCGATCGCGATGCATTGTTGAAGACCACCTCGAAATCCTTCTTTGCGTTTGCGAAGCTCTATTTATTTTTTCACTGCGTTCGCATATAACCTTCCACGATCATGTAGGTCCGCGTTTCTCTTCTCCGTGTTCGTGTTCTCATCATCGCGTTCGTGATGAACAATCTGGGTAGCCTCAAAATTTCTTCAACGCAATCGTGACCCTTCTCCCGCGATCGCAATGCACAAATACCTGGACAGACAGAATATATCCCAAATTCGAGGGTTTCACCATTTTTATCTTATTTTGACTTCTAGAGCTCGCTTCTTGGTGATTTTTGAAGGGATTTTCACCTGGGCAACTTGGATAAGTAATTCTCATTCGGTTTATACTAATTTCCATGAATCTCCTCTTAAATTCATCCTTTAATTTCGGATTTTGAATGAAAATTTGATAAAACTTTTTAGGTCAAATTATTGAGTTTTGAGTGGGCTTTTGGCATCCGATTTGAGATATTTTTATATGGTTAGACTTGTGAGACTACGAGGTTTCTGAAAATGTTAATTCCACCCGATTTCGAGACGTTGGCCTGAGGGGTGTTTTGGTTATTTTACATAATTTCGCGTATTAGCTTAGAATTTAATTGAAGAATCTATTACTTGAAGTGCCATTTACATTATGGAATTTAATTGAATAGATTTGGGCCATTTGGAGTCGAGTACTCGTGGCAAGAACGCGGTTTCTAGTTGATTTTGAGCTGGTTCGAGGTAAGTATCTTGCCAAACCTTGTGTGAGGTATTTTCCCTTAGGATTTGACTCTTCTCTGATGATTGTATTCCTTGTACGCGAGGTGACGAGTGCGTGCTCGGATTTATTTGTGGGAAATTGCCTTTTTTAGGCTCTTAGATCCTTGAATTCACTGAGTATAAAGTTGTTCTTGATATGATTAAACTCCCTATTATTAGTTTCACATTTACATGTCTTACTTGGAACTTATTTGCCTTATGGTTTATTCTTGTTGCCTAAATGACTCTTACTTTAGTTAACTGAAGAACCCTACCCTTCCATAGTCACATTATCCTTCATAACTGCTTGTCTCTACTTGGAAATCATTAGTATCTCTCAGGTGATTAATTAGTCTTAATTGAGGTTACGATTATCTTCCCGTTGCTCATCCTTAAGTGAAATCGTTGTATATTCTTCGAAACTTGCCCAACACTGAAAGAAGTTAGATATCCTATATTTAGTTGACATTCCCTTGTTTGAAATTATTTGATTCATGTTAACTTCCTTGTTGTTAAACTACGTATTATGGAATCGTTGCTTCATATTATTTTCTCCCTTATTGAGTTGTTCTTATTACACTTAGTATTCTCTGTTGTGGTTGCTCCTTATGAGTTAGTTTTACCGTCCCCTAGTGAACGGAAGTTCTTGAGTTGATCCTCTTATCGTGTTCTTGTAAATATTGTCATTTATTGTGTTGTACTTGTGATGGTGGTGCACGAGGTTTCTGTCGTGCGGTTATTGATATTGTGATGCACGAGGTTTCTGCCATGCGGTTATTGATATTGTGATGTACGAGGTTTTTGCCATACGATTGTTGATATTGTGATGCATGAGGTTTTTGCCGTGCGGTTGTTGTTGAGGGATTTCACGAGGTCTTTGTTGTGCTATTGTTGCTATTGATGTTTTGCACATGCGGCGTAATAAGGCGGGATATGTGTATATGCTTATATGTGGGTTGCACATGTGGTAAAATAAGGTGGGAATATTATGATGCATGTGTGGCGAAATAAGGCGGCACTTATTATGTTATTACTTGCACACGTGGCTAAATAAGGTGGTCTATGTCAGGGATTGATTGTAAAGAATTGTGACGGCCTGTGGAGGCATTCCTATTTTGTTTAAATATTGTGATTGTGGGTTGCTTACATGTGTGAGCTTTATCACATGGAAGTTGTGAGGAAACATTATACGTGCTGCCCGTTCTTCTACTTACGTTTATTTAGCTGGTAGAAATCTTGTTAAAGCACTTGCACAAGCATACACGTAGTTGAATACTCCTATTAGATGTGAAGTCCTCCTGACTTTTGCTAAGGGCAGAGGTATGTCCTCGTTTAATCAGTATATATATGAGAGTGGCCCTAGTTGGCCAGTTAGTTGTCAGCATGACTGTGAGACTGATGGGGGCACAAGATGCCAAGTGTTAGATTTCAGATGCTGGGATTTTGTGAGTTGTGGTTTGTCCAAGATTTGGTAAATTTGTGGAAACGATTGAATAAGACCTTATGTGAACGTCATCGTAGGATACGAGTTATTGTTTTGTTTCTCTTTACTATGTTGTGATCTTAGGATTTGGATTGTGTTCTTGCCATCATTATTTATCATCATTTCTTATATTCTAGTTGTTTTTCGTTCTTTTCCCCTCATTGTAATTGTAGCATAATTGGTCACTTCGTGCACCCTTTATATAAATGTATATAATTTCAGGTGTTCCTATCATTATACTGTTATTGACCAGTAGGTGTCTTGACTATTCCTCGTCACTACTACACCGAGGTTAGTCTTGACACTTACTGGGCACCGCCGTGGTGTGCTCATGCTACGCTTCTGCACATTTTTGTTGTGCAGATACAGGTACTTCCAATCAGTTTCTGACAGCCTTGGGAGGAGGCGTTTCGGTAGAGACTTTGAGGTATATCTGCTATGTCCGTAGACAGAGGAGTCCCTTTTCAGATTTTTGTAATAAGTATAGCCCTTTCAGTATTTACCTTGTTTAGACATTCTTGAGTTAGAGCCTCTTATGTATCCCTTAGCTTGTGATTTATGAGATTCCGGGTTTTGGGAATTTTTTTTTAGCTTCGAGAGTTGTTATTGTATGTGCAAAGCGGCACCTTAAACACTGCTTTATGTTATTAGTCCAGTTTTAGTCATTTTCTTCCGCAATTATAGTTTATATTCCACATTATTAGGCTTACCTAGTCGTAGAGATTAGGTGCCGTCACGATGGTTCACGGAGGAAGAACCGGGTCGTGACATATCTTCCCCAAGGATTCACAAGTTAGGGGGAGAATAAAGTATACAGACTTGTCAAATCCTTATATAGGTTGAAAGAAGCTCCTAGGCAATGGAATGCTAAACTAACAGAAGCACTTCTAAAGTCTCAATTTCAGCAAAGTCAATATGATCAGTCCTTGTTCTTTAAGAAAATTGCAGAAGGTACCACAATGGTACTAATGTGTGTAGATAACATGCTTATAACTGGTGATTCTCTGAAATTAATGGAGGAAAATAAATTACATCTACAACAGTCCTTTAAAATGAAAGACCTAGGGGAATTAAAGTATTTCCTAGGTATAGAATTTGCTAGATCAAAACAAGGCATTCTCATGCACCAGAGAGGATATGCACTAGAATTGATTTCTGAGACAGGTACTGCAGCTGCTAAACCAACTATAACACCTCTTGAGATAAACATGAAGCTTACAACTACAGAATATGATAAACACATCAAGAAAACTAAGTCTACTGCCTTGATGAATGAAAAATTGGCAGATATAAATTCCTATCAAAGACTGATAGGCAAACTCTTATATCTAACAATGACAAGACCAGATATCTCATTTATTGTTTAAACACTAAGTCAGTTCCTACAAAGACCAAAGAAGTCTCACATGGAAGCAACTCTATGGATTGTCAAATATATCAAAAACAGTCCAGGGTAAGGAATTCTACTCTCCAGCAAAGACAACAACACTATTTCAGCTTATTGTGATGCAGACTAGGCTGCCTGTCCTTTTTCAAGGAAGTCTGTTTCAGGTTATTTGGTTAAATTTGGAGATTCTTTAATATCGTGGAAGTCAAAAAAGCAAACTATTATTTCCAGAAGCTCAGCAGAAGATGAGTATAGAAGCCTTGCAACAACTATGGTAGAACTTATTTGGCTAATTGGATTACTAAAAGAAGTGAGAGTTGATATCAAGTTACAAGTTGAAGTATTTAGTGATAGTAAAGCTGCAATTCAAATTGCAGCTAATCCAATGTATCACGAACGAACAAAGCACATAGAGATTGATTGCCACTTCATCAGGGGAAAAATTATACAAGGTCTTATCAAAACAACCTACATATCAACAAAAGAGCAACCAGTAGATATTTTAACCAAAGGTCTCAACAAGGTACAACATGAATATCTTTCTTCCAAGCTAGGTGTTCTTAATGTATTTTCAGCACCTATCTTGAGGGGGAGTGTAGAGAAAGATAAGAATAGTCTAGAAAGGATAGTTTAGGAATCTCATGATTAGTTGGTTGTTAGTCACTAACAACCATTACTAACGTTAGTTAGTTAGTTAATGACTTCTAATTAGTTATTAATGGTTAATTAGGAAGCTGCCTCTATATATATTAACTTCTATGTAAGATATTCAGATAATAAGAATTATTTACTACTCTCTTAGCTTCCATCGACCTCTCTATCTGTTTCTTCTTCTTTCATCTTCTTCTTCATTCTTCCAAATTGGGTTCAACCCAGATATTAATTCAATAAGTATTCACCCAAATTAAAGAGCATCAATCCACCCCGACCCAAAACTCATCAGCATATTCAATTAATCAAACAACTACAAGGGTCAATGAATTTGGAAGAATATATCATAAGATATTACTTTCGCTGTAGTGATAACTAATACTCCTTCTATCCCAATATATGTAATGGTATTAGGAATTTTGAGAGTTAAAGGAGTTTTTGCTACTAGTATTTTTTCACATGCTTTTAAATATTTTAGAAATATATTTTCCGTAGCTCCTTGCACAATATCAAGACCATATACAGCTCTTCCGATAATATGATGTTCAACAATATTCTATTACATACATACAATACCATAAAAAAATGTTAGCACATGTAAAGCACTGTGAAGGTTTGTAATTCCACCTTCTGCAAGTACACTAATTAATAATTTGAAATATCTAAAACCATGAGAATATAAGTACCAGTTATTAGTGTATCGGAAGTAATATCTTGTGATAAATTCTTCTGAAATCTTTGGCCCTTATGGTTGTTTGATTGATTAATATAGTTAAAATATCATGGTATAGCCGATTTTCACATTGGTCAATAAAAAATAGTCAGCGTTTATCAAGTCAATGAAAAATAGTCACTATTTTGTTGCAACAGGGACTGGTCCAGTATAATATACGGGAGTTCTGGTGCATTTGTATACGAACTCCAGCATATTATGCTGGACCGATATACTTTGCTAACTCCTGTAAAATTTGCGGGAGACTGGAGCACCAGTGCTCCACTCCAGTATATTATACTGGACAATTATGCTTGCTGGAACTCTCGTAAAATTTGCGGGAGTTCCAGCATAATTATGCTTGAACTCCCGTAAAATTTGCGGGAGTTCCAGCATAGTTATCCTGGAACTCCCGTAAAATTTACGGGAGTTTAAACATTTTGCAGGCATATTTTTCCGGATTTTGAACGGTGTTTTCGCTCAGATTTAAAGTGGCTAAATTTCGATGATTTTTGAAACTTGGCTATTTTTCAACGACCAGTGGTAAATCTGGCTATTTTTGAATTTCTTCCTGCTAATGGATTTTTTGTTAGGTTGGGCCACTCCTCTTTTAATTAAGGGATTTTGACATAGTTACTCACAAAAATAAAATTATTTACTCTTGTCTATCCATTTATTTTTCTACCCTTAAACTAATAATATTTCCTACCTATAGTAGTTTTTGTGGAGAATTTTTTCTTTATTCTCCAATTCTTTTTTATTTCAATGCTTCTTTTCTTTTCTTTTCTTTTTATTTTTTTTTCTCCTTTTCTTTTTTCTCATTTTCTTCTTATTTTTTTTCTTTTCTAATTTCATTTAACTTTTTTTTTTATATTCTTTTTCTCTTACATAATCTAATTTTATTTACTGTTTTTACTTTTTTTATTATTCTTTTTTTTTATATTATTACTAAAGAAAAATTAAATTGTGTACTAATTAAATGTAGCTAATACAATCAAAAAATATTAACTAATATATGATACCAGTATAGTATATAGCTATACCAACAGGGTATGCAATTGTATGCAAAAAGTTAAATTTTTTTAATTCAATTATTAAACTGAAATAATATCATTCGTCAATAAAATTTCAATAAAAATATCTAATTGTAAGAGTATACCATTACATTATATAGCATACTATAATTTTTTAGTTTTTATTGCATTTTCAATTTTCCTTTCGCGCTGGGTAAAAGCTTAAAGCAAATTAAAAGAGAAAAGGCAAGTGAATTTACGGGTAATACGTATACTATTATAGTATATTGTATACTATTGTAGCATACTGTTACAATATATTGCATATTATTATAGTATACTATAATAATATATTGCATACTATAATAGTATACTATTGCAGTATAACTATATACTCCTATAATATGTTATATACTGTAGCGGTATATTGTTAGGTAACTGTGTTCTTCTTCGATTATTATAATATACCGCTGTAGTTGTAAACTATAATAGTATACTGTTGCAGTATAGCTATATACTTCTATAACATATTATATACCGTAGCAATATACTATTTGGTAGTTGTGTTCTTTTTCGATTTTCAGCTGAAATTTCCAACTCAATCACCTCAAATCAGCTCCAAATACTATCAAATTTTTCCTCCCCGCTAATTCCAGCCGCAACCTGCAAACAAAAAATATTAGTGAGAACAAAAGAGAAAAGGAAAGACGGCAAAACCAAAAAAGCAGAGGGGAAAGGAACGTAAAGCAAAAAGAAATTAAGGGAAAGGAATATTGAAGCAACTACTGAATTCCAATTATTTTGTCAATCATTGATTATGTAATAATAATACTATTTCCTCTTTCGGACCAGAAAAAAAAACATATCTGCGGGCACTGTGAAGTGTAAATACCATATAACCTCCTTAACCTTTAACGGCCGGAAAATAATATTCTCTTCACCTTTTGAATGAGAATGATAGCCCCTTTAACTTATGGGTTAACAAAACAATTGATCTGTTCTTTCTATGATCTAGTTTTTGAATTGTACTCTGTATTTTAGTGTTAGAAACTTGTTTGCAGTGCTAAAACCACGAAGGCTTGAAGTTATTTCAATTTTCAGTGCGAACGGATGGGAGAATAGGGCAAATCAATGCCTCAGTTCTTGGTCGCATAAAGCATACGCAAACTTTAGCAAAATAGTACGGTAGTATTTTCATACATTGAAGAATTAATGATGCAATCGATGTCCACAAGAATTGATCTGTTGTTGATAGTGACTAGCAGCGACTGGAGTTAGCGGGTAATTGTTTGGGCCGTATGGATAGGAGTAGTAAATAGTTTGGACTTGGGCATTTAAAGGTAAATAGTTTGGAATAAAGTGAGATTTTCTCTTTAATTAAGTCAATATTTATTTGATTAAAAATAAATAAAAATATAAAGTAAAAAGTATTGCATAGAAAAAGATAAATTTTTTGGTAGTTGTGACTTTTTGTGTTGGGTGGTGAAAGTTATGTGATTTTTCTATTAAAAATATAATTATACAACTTTAATAAACAAAAATTGTAATTATATTTGTATGAATATTTATGAAATTTACCCTTATGTTGGGACCATGAAATTGTCCTTTGACAAGGTGACTAGAAAAAGATAAAGCCATTAGAGAATGGTTTCTTTGGCAAAAAGGTATATAGGGAGAAATTCAAAAATAGCCAGATTTATCACTAATCGTTGAAAAATAGTCAAGTTTCAAAAGTCATCGAAATTTAGCCACTTTAAATTTGAGCAAAAACACTGTTCAAAATCCGAAAAAATATGCCCGCAAATTTTACGGGAGTTTCAGCATAAGTATGCTTGAACTCCCGTAAATTTTACGGGAGTTCCAGGATAACTATGCTGGAACTCCCGCAAATTTTACGGGAGTTCAAGCATAATTAGGCTGGAACTCCCGCAAATTTTATGGGAGTTCCAGCAAGTATAATTGTCCAGTATAATATACTGGAGTTTGGAGCACTGGTGCTCCAGTCTCCCGCAAATTTTACAGGAGTTAGTAAAGTATACCGGTCCAGTATAATATTCTGGAGTTCGTACACAAATGCACCAGAACTCCCGTATATTATACTGGACTGGTCCATGTTGCAGCAAAATAGTGGCTATTTCTTATTGACTTGGTAAACGTTGACTATTTTTCATTGACCAGTATGAAAACTGGCTATACCATGATATTTTAACAGGTATATATATTTGTTTGGCCCTTCTCCAAAGTCCATAATACGTAGTTCCTTTTTTTATTTTTAATTAATAGAACGTTTTTCAAATGAAGTTAATTAAAGAAGCATAAAATAGAAAGAAGTACATAGAAAACATACAGTGGGAAAGTAGTGAAAATTCCCAACCTCCGAAGGCTATTTTCTTTGGAAAAAATTTACTTAGCTGAAGAGGGCATTGAGGCATATTTTTTTTGAACAAAAAAAAAGAATCTTATTTCATTCATAAACCAGTCAAAAAACTTCAAACAATTATTATAATAATATGTTACAAATGAGTGCCGAGAAATATATTTTCTTCATGATATGCTTGAGAAGGTAAAATGTCACTTTACTTATCATCCAAGGCTTTTCTGTTATAAGTCATTTTCGGAGAGGCATAAAAAACCAAAGCGTATTCGAAATAATAAATATGATATAAAAACTGACAAAATCAGGTGAAAAACTAAAAGAAATACTAAAGACTATAGAGTTGCTCTATTAACCAGTTAAACATCACAACAATACTATGTTTTGTCACTTTTTATTGTTCGAGTGTAAGAACCCAATAAAGAGGCCAAAAAGATAAAAGATAAAAGAGAAAAAAGAAAAAGATAAAAGAAGAGGAGTAATGTTATAAAACAATAAAAGAAGGAGAATAGTATTGCAGAGAAAAGTAGAGGAAGAGAATTTTTATTGAATTTGGGATGAATTACAATAAAATAGATACCTCTATTTATAAGGAGAGGGTGACTTAGCCACCAAGTAATAAACCATAGAATCTCTCTAAATATAGACATTCATCATAAATAGAACTCTATTTATAACACTTCCCCTTGAATGTCTATTCAACAGATAATGTACCTCGTTAAAACCTTAACTAAATAAAATCCAATGGGAAAAAAATTCTAGAGAAGGAAAAAGAGTACACATATCTAACAATAACCTTGCAAGGAAAACCCAGTGGGACAAAACCTTATAAGGAAAAAAGAGTACAATGCATATTAACTCCCCCTGATGAGAGCATCAATTCACATCCTTAAGCATTTGCATTCCAATCTTGTGCACCATCTCCAAAAGATCTTTGGTAGAGATTTGATGCACAAATCAATCATATTAACTTGAATGAATATATTGCACCTTGAAATCATCATTCTTGATAGAGATATAATGTCTTCATAAATATCGTAGAATGGCTCTTCAATATCTCTATGGAGGTATTGTCGCTATCACATTTTCATGCTTATAGTTATAGCAAGATACATTTGCGCATAAATTGCATTGAGGATGTGGTACTTCAAGATCAAGATTGTATATGCTTCAAGCAATTTAAATTCTTTGGGGATTGTCATATAAATATAGTCAAATAAGCCAATTAAATAGACTTTAGATGCATATCAACTTTTCATGTCATGCTAGACATATAAGATAAATAAAAGTGATTGCACACACCATTGACTTTATTCTTTCAAGTGTTTGAACTGCAGGTCTAAAACAACATGTCTTTCATATGAAACCAATTCTACTTGAATTGTGGCTCTTCCATTTGGCCAATATTTTTGTGTCTATATTCGATAGACTTAAGATCCTCATCTATCTTAGCGCTATGATAGATGTCGTCGACAAATATTTATATCAATTCCAATATTTTTTCATAAATGACATAACATAGAACACTTTTCATTTATATATTCAGGTATCTGAATATCTCATGAGATTTTATGAAGGGTTATGTCATGTGATCTTCTAGATCACTTGCCTCCTTTATTATAATCATTTTGATCATTTGCTCATCTTCTTTATCAAGAATTATATTTGAAACCGATTTGTCTATATACTTTAAGCGTACCATAGACTTTGTCCTTCTAGGACTTAATATGAGCATTTGCAATGAGAATATAGTTACTTTCTTTGGGTCAACAAATGCGTATGACATGCTTTGCAATATATTGCAAATGAATTATCTTTTTATGAACTTCAAGTTCATATTATCCTATTCGAGGATCTATATGTATAAATAATAATTCATTCCATGTAACTTTTTTCTCAACTGTTGTATCTTGTCTCCCTCTCATGTTAGAAAAACTAACTTGGTTCCTCAACTTTAGAAATTCATCTTTGTGCTTTATGGTGTTAATGAAAATATACACCGCACATCAATAATAATAAGATGAAATTATTTGATTCCTGACCCTGAACCACTTGTGAGGGGAGAATGCAATATACTTTCGTATATAACACATATCAAATTGATATATATAACTTTGTTCTCATAAGAAATAGTTTAGCTATTAAGTATAGGCCCTCAATAAATTATTTTGCTGAACCAACTGTGATGTAAACCAACTTATCAAGATGAACTTCTTGAATAGAAAATCTGAAAATTATGCTCGAAATTAAATTACTGAGCAAGTTACCTCGCAAACACCGGCCGGGTTGCGGGTTCATAATAATCGCATATATAACCATCTCATAGATGCATCTTATATGGCATACATGGCAGGTAAATGGGCTTATATTCACCTTTGATATTTTTGGTATTCATGGGATTCAATCCCAATATTAATTGGTCTATTAATTAATGAGAACAAGCAATATAAGAGAATTCGTAAAGAACTTTCTAGTTCTTTAATATTTACCCATGTGAATTCTCTATTATTTTTGCACATCATACTTAAATTGATATGGTTAAACCAATAATACCAACTGAATAAATTATCAATATTGATAAACTTCATATTTACACCATGACATGTGCAATTATCAATAAACTCCAAGCTTATTATGATATGGGTTTTTATAGCAATAAATATCCACTTCATTGTGGTATTCTTTTATTTGTGTAGTACAAACTGGAGAATAAAACGGGTAGCTTTTCACATACATATTACCCCTCTACAAGTTGTAGTAATAGAAGATATTAAAATTTTCCTTTATTTATAGTCTCAATATAATCAACCGTTTTCAAGTATACTTTGGAAACTGAATAAGTTTCTTTGGGACTTACTACAACACAATAAATTGACATGATAATCAATTGTATTCCTCCAAAATAGTAATAATGGGCTCTTCCAGAGCTCTCAATTAATTTTGTACTACCACATATTCATCAACATCCATATGGTGAATATCCCTTTTAAAGAGAAAGTTATACCATTATGGTTATGGTCAAAATTATATGCAAGATATGTTTCTTGCATTAATGTTATTATTTAATAATCATATTACCAAAATATTTTGGCGTGCAATAGGTACGTGACCAATGACTATTCATGCCATAATAATGATATTATTTTCTTATATGATCTCAAACCTTCTTATAGAGGTGAGTGTGGTATATTCACTATCACTAGCACGTTCATATTCTTTCAAGAATGAATATGTATTCATAAATCAGATGTTGTCACATTCACATCATGAATGGATCATAATCATCTATATGTGCTTTACAAAATCTCATGTCAAATCGATGACAAATATTTTCACAGAGTGAAAGATTATTTTGAGAATCCTTATTGTTCTCATTACCACAAATGATGACGATTGTAATTTCGTCTATTGCCACATCCACATCCATTGATACCTTCACGGTAATAATTTTGTCTTCTTTCAGACTTATCACATACTGCTATCACATTCTCTTAAAGGAATGAGAATGGAACAAATTCAATGGGACGAATTTTCAATAGTTTGCCCACAATCATACATGAATTTGATCATGGCAAGGCATAGAAATTTTACCACTTCAGGTGGGTGTAATTTCTTACAAACTCCATTAGAGTTATAATCAAACTTTGTTGTCTTCGCTTGTATATAAAATCAAATTATAAAATTTCAAGAATTTAAAAGAGAAAAATAAAGTAAAATACTTACCTTAAATCCAAAATTTAATCATGAAGGAAGTTAATGGAACAATTGACAATGAATATCCTCAATCTCAAAGTTTTTACTCAATTGGTTAGAGTCTCGTGCTGATAACGTGAAAACAATAAAAGAAGGAGAATAGTATTGCAGAGAAAAGTAGAGGGAGAGAATTATTATTGAATTTGGGATGAATTACAATGAAATAAATACCTCTATTTATAGGGAGAAGGTGACTTAGCCACCAAGTAATAAACTATAGAATCTCTCTAAATATAAACATTCACCATAAATAGAATTCTATTTATAACAAGTAATATAATATTTTGACACTTGTTGAGAAATATATGGCTATACGCCGGACTAGAACTTATAATCTAATGATTATAATTTATCTTAATTCAGCCAGATAACTACTAAAAATGAAAAAGATAAGGTTATGTGCATTTCTAAAATTGCTCTTTTGGTTTCGTATCTTTTCTTTGGTTTGAGTTATTATAATTGTGATTTATTACATAAATACTCCCCTAATATATTAAATAATTTGTTGATCGACTCATTTTGAAAGCACGTCTCTCCTAAATTCATTTGATTTGGGAACTCAGTAGTGCGAATAATCATTTATATTCATTCAAATCACATTCTTTCTTCTTCTTCATTTGCTCTCCCGCAAACTATCTGCAACTATATATCCCTCTAATCTCTCTATGCAACTGTCTTTCTCTCCAATCTCCTCTCTGCAACTCTCTCTCTCTCTCCAATCTCTCCCTACAATATCCTCTCTCTTCATCTATCACAAAGAGAAGTGCAATTGAAATGCAGGGCCACTCCTAACTGGATCAAGAGCCACTAAATTATTTTCGTTCAATAAAATGCAAATATCCTCGAGAAATTCCACAAATGGAGCAAGAAGTTGTTCTACATGCAAGGGTGACTTAACAAAATCAGTTGTCTAAAGGCAAATTTTAATAAGAATTCAAATTTTACACATCTATACACATGCAAAAAATTTAATATTAACTTCTTCTTTTTGGTACTTATTCTTATAAAATATAAAACTTTTAACTTTACATAATCATATTATTATTTGTATTAGTGATCACGCCCAACTATACCTTATAAAAGACAAAGCGGTCATTGCAAATATAATCCGGTTTTCAAGTCTGGAGTCGAATCCTCAGGGAACTAACCTATCTACTACAACTCTTGGTGATGCTAGTATAAGCTCAAACAATTTCCGGATGTAAGATTTTTATCAATAAATATTGGATTTTCGTTTAACTAAGTTAAAATGATATTAAAACTAACAATATTCTAAATCAAAGATAATCCAATGGTAAAAATGTCTAGGATATTGATTTTTCCGATTGCTAGTTCGAGTCTTAACTCTTTTGCTATATTCTTGCCGTAATACTCTATGAGGATTATGAGCTATGGGTTACCACAATTATCTCTCGATCATCTGCGATAATTTACTAGCGCATTCTCTCCAACTACTCTAGCTGATAATTTATGCAGCTCTGAATTATCCCACCAAAGTTTCCTTATCTCTAATCCCATTTTTAAGTTCAAGTAATGAATCTCTTCAATTACTCAAAAGTGGTGTTGTTCAACAACAGTCTAACCTAGTATTCTTTTTCAAGCAACACAAGGCAATTAGACACGATTAATCAAGGGCCCATTCAATTAATCACTATACGACACATAGTTGAACAATCATATAATAAACCCGGCTCGATTGTAACAAAATTGAGTCAAAACTTCATCCAACAATTGGTTCTATCAACCCTAGATTAAATATTTAGCTACTCATAGCAAAGCAAGATAACACTACAAAAGTATTCATAATATGCAATTGAAATAACAAAGAGTAGATAGAAAAACTATAATGGCTGGTTGCTCTTCTCACACTTGTTCTAGCCTCCAAATCAATCTAAAAACAAGCTTAAACCTTACTTGGGCGAATTTGTTGAGTTTATAAAAGGTTGTTATAAGTTTTTTCCGATTTACACTTTACTCCCAAAATTTTTGGGCAGTTACACAGTCCACCGTGGCCGCGGCAAAACGCGGCGCGACCGCGGTGAAATACAAGCATTCTGCCTCGCTTCCTTAACCTATCGCGATGGCTTCAAGCCCAGTCCTCTTTGCCTCTTTCTTGCTTATTTTCGCTCGGGTTCTTCTTAATTGGCCTTTTATTTACATTCTTGACTCCAAAACACTCCATATGCTCTTCCTAACTTGGATTAGCCCCTGCAAAGCAAACGTACACCAATTAAAGTATTGTGTTATCATTTATCCTTTAAAATAATCATAACGTATGTCGTAATTGGAGTGTAAATAACATCTATGTATCCTATTATCAATCAACAAGGATTAATAAAAGTTAATAAGATGTTAGTCATGTGTTTGCAATATATTATGTGGATCTTGTTGTAAAAAACTTTATTTACTAATATAAAAATTTGGGTACCTTTCTCAAAAGTCTAAAAATATTTCTAATGTCAAAAAGTAGAAATTCTTTGTTTTTTATATATAGATTTTGTATTTTTTTCTATAAATTTTTATATTGTCTAAGTCAAAATATTACTATTTTACACCATTAATACTTTTTGGGGCATAAAAATAAAAAAGGCTTTACTAGCCCCACCCATGAACCACCTATATCTACATGATCAAGAAATACAAAAGTTCAGGACCAAGGTGAAGAAGAATAATAATAATAGGAAGAAGAAGAAGAAGAAGAAGAAGAAGAAGAAGAAGAAGAAGAAGAAGAAGAAGAAGAAGAAGAAGAAGAAGACGACGACGATGAAGATGATGATGAAAAAGAAGAAGAAGAGGTGCAGGTACCGGCTGAAGTTGTCAATGCGAATAATGAGGGAGATAATCTTGTTCTCATATTTACGAAGCCATTGATGTGGTAAAGGATTGTTTTTCTATGCCCAAAGAGCAACCGTGTTATGAATTCCTTACCGTTGATGAATTGCAAGAGCTGCAGCTGAATCGTTCTTTGGAGGTGTTTGTAACAACCGCTAAAGAAGAAGAAGAAAATTTAAAGAAAGATTTCTGATTTCATTCAATTGACACCTGCAAATGAGAAGAGAATGTCCTTTTAAGATGGACAGTGACAGCTATTAAAATAACAACCTAATTGAGGAGACGACACGTGTCCCTCTTCTATAACTTTTCCTACGTCTCTCTCCTAAGGGTAAAAAACAAACATAATTAAACTTACGGGTTTAAGAAACCCAACTTTTTTCAATTTACAAAAAAGGTCTGCTATTAAAAAATACATAGTCTTCTTCTTCAGAGTGATGATCTCAGATTGTCACATTCCACTCTCCTTAAGCAAGAACCTTGATGATTCAAGGTTCATCAAATTCGGAAATTGAGATTTTAAGAAGGGGTATTATTCCCATGTTGCCTCTTCCGGTGATAAATTTGCCCATTGGACCAGTACTTGAGTTGAAGCCCTATTCCCCTTTTTACCATTTTTCGATCAAGAATGGCTACTGGTTCTGCAAGCATTTGGCCCTCATGGTTGCACAAAGGTGGGTCTTGTGCTGCAAAATTCTGATTGCCAATGGTTTTCTTCAGTTGAGATACATGAAAAACTAGGTGGATGCGAGAACTCGAAGGCAGCTTGAGTTTGTACGCCACTGGTCCAACCTTCTGAATAACCTCATAGGGACCAAAGAACTTAGCTGATAATTTCAAATTTCTCTTTACTGCTACTGACACTTTCCTGTAAGGCTGTAATTTGAGAAACACCCAATCCCCAATTTCAAATTTTCTGTCAATCATGTGTCTGTCTGCATTTTGCTTCATCCTGAACTGAGCCTTTTCGAGGTTGTCTTTAAGGATTCGAGCCATCACCTGCCTGTTCCTAATGATTTGGTCTGCCGGGCTCAATGGAGATTGTGCAATTAGCTCAAAGGTGGGTTGTGGAGGCTCATATACGTATAAGGCTTTAAAAGGAGTCATTCCAATTGCTGATTAGAAGTTAGAATTATACCAAAATTCTGCTAAGGCCACCCACTTGCTCCATTTTGAGGGACGGTGACCCGTCATGCATCTTAAGTATGTTTCCAAGCAACGATTCAATCTTTCAGATTGCCCATCGGTTTGTGGGTGGTATGCCGAGCTCATTCGCAATTGCACCCCAACCCTTTGAACAGCTCTTTCCATAGCGTGTTTACGAAAATGGGATCCCTATCTTACACAATTGAACTAGGTAATCCATGTAACTTGCAAATGTTGTCTAAAAAGACTTGCGCAATCTGGCTGGCTGAATATGGGTGTGTGAGTGTAAAGAAATGGGCATATTTGGTGTAGCGATCGGTTACCACCAAAATGGAGTCTTTACCCAACGACTTGGGTAAACCATCAATAAAATCCATAGCCACATGCTCCCAGGCCCTTGAAGGAATAGGCATTGGTTGCAAGAGGCTCGGATATGCAACATTTTCCTCTTTGTTGTGTTGACAAACTTCGCAACTTTGGACTTGTGTTTCCACTTCACTCGGCAAGTTAGGCCAATAAAATAAAGCCTTCAACCTTTGTAATGTATCCAATACTGCTGAGTGTCCTCCCCATGGTGTAGCATGCATATCATTGATTAGCCTTGATCTTAGATTGCCCTTTTCTCCGACCCAAACTCTGCCACGATACCTGAGGATGCCCTGTTGTAATGAAATGTTGGGTACTGCATTTGGGTCCAACGAGAGCTTAATGAGCAATTCTTGAATCTTGTGATCATTCTCATAGCTATCTACCACTTTAGACACCCACTTTGGCTGGGTTATGGACAGTCTTAAGCATTCCTTTTCCCCCTCTGTTTCAAACCTTCTTGACAGAGCATCTGCTGCCAAATTTTTAGCTCGTCTCCTATATTGTATGTCATAGTGCAAGCCCAGCAACTTGGTGACGCCTTTTTGCTGTAAGGATGTAGTGATTCTTTGGTCTCTCAAAAACTTGAGAGAAAAATAATCTGTTTTGATTACAAAGAGTCTTGGTTGGAGATAATGACGCCACTTCTCAACTGCCATCAACAGGGTAATGAGCTCCTTTTCATAAGTTGAAAGCCCAAGGTGTTTAGGACTTGAGGCTTGACTGAGATAGGCTATGGGTCTGCCTCCTTGGGTCAAGACTGCCCCTATTCTTTTGCCACTGCAACCACTTCTACTACAAAAGGAGTAGTAAAATTTGGTAAAGAAAGCACAGGGGCCTGACTCATAGCTTGTTTGAGTTCACCAAAGGCAGTAGTGCCTGCTTCATTCCATTGAAAATTCCCCTTTTTGAGAAGTGTTGTAAGCGGCTTAGTGATGGTAGCAAAATTGCGTATAAACCACCTGTAGTACCCCATCAGTACAAGGAACCCTCTAAGTTCTTTAATTGTCTTGGGTTGTGGCCACCCAAGCATAGCTTCTACCCTTGCTTTATCTGTGCTTACCCCTTCCCTTGAAATGATGTGGCCCAAATACTCTACTTGAGATTGTGCAAATGAACACTTTGACCTCTTAGCCACCAGCTGATTTTCTCGAAGCACCCTAAACACAAGTTACAGATGTTTGAGGTGATCCTGTAGTGCTGCACTATAAATTAAAATGTCATCGAAAAACACCAAGACAAACTGTCTGAGATAAGGCCTGAAAATATTGTGCATTAAGTCTTGAAAAGTGGCCGGTGCATTAGTTAGCCCAAAAGTCATAACTCTAAATTCCCATAATCCATGATGAGTTTTGAATGACGTCTTGTACTCCTCCCCTTCCATCATTCTGATTTGGTGGTATCCTAAATGAAGGTCCAATTTGGAGAACAATTTGGCGCCATTAAGTTCATCCAGTAAATCTTCAACCACCGGAATTGGGTATTTATTCTTCACCGTTGCTTCATTTAATTTCCTGTAATCCACACACATTCACCAACTTGAATCCTTTTTCTTTACCAAAATGACTAGAGAGGCAAAGGGGGATATACTGGGAGCTACCGTCTGGGCATCAAGCATTTCAGCCACTATCCTCTCAATGGCATTTTTCTGCTCAAACGAGTACCTATAGGGCCTGAGATTTACTGGCTTGGCCCCAGGTAGTAACTCGATCTGATGGTCGCAGCTCCGATATGGTGGTAGCCCTTGTGGCTCGTCAAAGATGTCCTTATTTTTGGTCAATAAGTACTGGACCTCATCAGGAATGGTCTCCCTGTTATGGGCTAGATCTTTATGGCTTAACTCGAAGAGCTGGCCCAAGCAACTGCATTGTCCCGTAAATAATAACCTGTCTATTGTTTTAGCATCAGCTATGGACAGGGCTTGCGACTCTTGATCCCCTAGTAATGTTAGCCTTTTGTATTCTTTAATGAAGGTGATGCTCAGGGGATGAGTATGTAGCAAAACTGGGGCAATTGTGTTGAGCCAGTCCATTCTTAACACCATATCACAGACTCCTACTTTCAACAGCCCCACTTGAAAGACAAACTCTTCTTTGCCCATTTTCCACTTAAAATTGGGACTAAATTCATGACAGTCTAGAATGTGACCACTCGCAACCTTCACTTCATGGGCTTCTGAAGCCATTGGACTTGGGCCTTCAAGTTTTTGACCACTTGTGGATCCACAAAATTGTGTGTCGACCCACTATCAATTAAAATTATCATCATACACTTTTTTATCCAACCTTGTATTTTGATTGTTAGCATTGGATCCCAGGCCCCATACTGCATTGATTGAAACTTCACCCTCTTCTTGATCCTGAGATTCCTGTTCTTCCCCTATCCCTTCTGTTTCTACCACCTTTGCTTCTTCCACACTCTCCTCCCCTACCAAGGTATTTAATGCCTTGCCCTTACATTGGTGGCCTGGGTGATATTTCTCATGGTAAGTAAAACAAATGTTTTGGGCCCTCATTGTCTCATAGGAAAGGTTTTGGAAGTAGTGGCTCGGTTAACAAAAGGTGTTTGGGCTTTTGGTGGCTGTGTGGGATGGGCATTTCTTTGGGTCATGAAATTGGGTGTTTGACCGGTGGAGTTAAACCTTTGGTTAGTCTGGTTACTTTTGAGAGCACTTTTTGCTGTGAACTTTTTGTACATGGCTTCCACCTTCCTTTCATGAATTTTTGCAAAGTCATACGCAGCCACTAAGGTACGGGGATTAGCCAATGATACATTATCTTGAATGTCCAATGTAAGGCCACTAATGAAACACTCAACAAAATATGCCTCGTCTAAATTAGGATTTGTAACCCCCATCAAGCACCTTAATTCTTCGAACTTCTTTTGATAACTTTCAACGTCGGTCACTTGTTGCACTTGTTTAAAATCCCTGATAATTTGGGTTGGACTAATATTGCCATAGCGTATGCAAACATCTAAGCAAAACATAGGCCAAGTCACCCTTCCTCTTTTGTCCAACACATAACTATCAAACCATATATCAATTTCATCCTTCAAATTCATGGAGACATATGTCATTTTCTCCTCCTCGTCCACTCCGTAAAGATCAAAAAATCTATTGCACCTTCTAATCCATGCTCTTGGATTTTTTTCATCAAACTCAGAGAATGGCATTTTAGCCTTGGGCCCTTTATAGCGAGATCTGGAAGTGTCCAGCCCATTAAATGCTTGCAAGTTACCCCCAAAAGGTTGGGGTTGGAACGAACCCAAGGGTACTGAGAAAGCTGAAGCCCCAAATCCTGCTGACAACATCAGCTGGTAAGAAGGGGCCGGGGTATACGAGTAAGGCATAGTGGAGGTGTATGAGTGAGGCATTGTGGTGTTATAGGGGACTGACACGGGTGGCAAAGAGGGAAAAGAATACGGAATATGAGATGTGGGGTTGAAGAAAGAGGGTGGTGGTGGTAGGCTCAAGTGAGAGGAGGTTAAAGGAAGAGTTTGCACTAGTAGTTTGTAGGAGTGGGCTGCTGGATTTAATGGTTGTGTGGTGGTTGAGGTGGTATCTGAAAATGGTGGAAGTTGAAAGGCTGGGGTTGATGCGAAGGAGGTTGAGGGAAGAAATGTACCTTGAGGTATGGTTGAAACAGATGGGGAGACGAAGGGAGTGGTATTTGATGATAGGCTATAATTGCATATTTTAGTCTCTTATTACACTGTAATTTACTGCACTTATTTGAGTTTGCGCTTTAATCGCTAGTGTTTTGCACTAACGGTGTGTTTTATGCTTTGTAGGTGTGATTGCGAGCTATACATATGTTATGGAATGCATTTAAGTGATTTGGAGCTTTAAAGTTTGAGTAAAAGTTCAAGGAATTAAGCCGAGATCATGTTTGGGGGTCAAATTTGATAATTAAGTACGAACGAAGACTCGAGGAGGCATATTGCGCACTGTCTAGTTAAATATATATAACATTTTTTTTAGAACTCCATTTAGGCTCCACAATATATGGTTGAAAAGCTAACTTAAAGGTCTACAAGTTTTATCTTTTATGTATTTCCAAATTCCAAGCGGAAGAGGGCGAAATACCGCGATTACAGTGGGATCGCGGCAGAGTGTACTCGCGGACAACTGAAGAATCAGAGAGCATGTTTGGCCGCAGTTTGACCGCGACCGCGGCAGAACCGCGGCAGGAAGCAAAAATTTTAGGGACCAAAGTGCAAAACATGGGATTTTAAGCCCTAAACCTTATATTAGACAAAGGAGACCGGTCAAGAAGAAGGAGGGGACATATTTTGGACAAAAATTAGACCTAAGGAGGCAAGAGACACTACTTTAGGGTTAGACAACACCCTTGGAGGCAAGAACACATTGAGAGCAAGGCGGAAAATTCTTCTACGAGTTTTTCCTTCCTCTTCCTATTTTTCATTGTTGGTTATGACTTTTAGTATTGTAGTTTTACATACTATTATGAATAGCTAATTTTTTATCTAGAGTGTTGATAGAACCTTTTGTAGGATAAATTCTTGTTATGTTTTTATATAATTGAGCCATAGCTTTTCTGTATTTGTTCAACTACGTTTATATTCTGGTTGATTGAAGACCTCTCAATTAGCTATGCCTATTTAGTATGCATAACTCGGGAGAGAGTGCATATTTAGGTAATTATTGAATAACACCACTCCCAGAATATATGAAGGATCAATAACCGAGGGTTTAAAGGTGAGATTAGGGATAACGAAGCCTTGGTTGCGATCTGAAGTGAGCTGTATTAAAAGACAGCTAGCATAGCTCGGGAGAGTGCGTCTAGTAAATTGTCGTAATTACTCGGAAGAGATTTACGGTAATAAGAGTGCTCATGATTGGTAGAGAATACTTAGGCGAAATTATAGAAGACATAGCGGGAAGGATTCCGACAATTGGGGAAATCATAACTCTAGACCTCCTTAATCTTGTCTCTAACCCTTAGTATATTTAGTTGTTAATTTA
>MU700538.1:49601-161317 GCA_026770625.1 Nicotiana glauca | reverse complement strand
AATGGAAAAAAAAAAAAAAAAAAAAAAGGGTGGGGCGGCGGGGTTGTGTGTTAATATACAGATATTAAAAGTTTAAACTGAATTATAAAACACAGAAAAATAATATGTGTGGCTGCTGGGATTCGAGCCCAGGTCTCCACGGCCACAACGTGGAATTCTCACCACTAAACTACAGCCACTAATTGTCGTGATTCTCTTTAAGTATCTATATAATAAAAGCACTATAAACTCTCGGTTAGTTTCATTAGCTAAACTAATCCAAGTTTGCCATTCTATTCTTTCTTGTCGGTTTTCTGTAGAGCAAGATTAATATATATCTTTTGGCTTTGAAAAGTTCAAGTTTGTGTAGGGAGTGCGGGCTTTTTTTTTTTTTTTTTTTTTTTTAATTTATTTATTTCCCCAGGGAATTTGTGCGATTCTACACCCCAATTTGCTTTTCAGCTTTACTACAGATATTAAAAACAAAATTGATCAAGTGAAGAGGCAAATAAATCTGACAAGAAAAAGGGAAATAGTTGATCATCTGACTGTAAGTTTAAATGCTTACTAAGTTTGCTAGTTTTGAATGCCTAAGCCCTCTTGGTCTTTTCGAAGAGTGACAGTATCCCAGTTTATTTAGTGAATTTTCTTCTTTGGACCCCATAGAAAATTTCTCTGGATCTTGTCAATATTGTAAGAAGTTCTTTTAGGAAGTAGGAAATATTGCATGGCATATGCTAGAATGGTATTGAGAGTGGATTTGAGTGTGAGTCGCCCTGCTAGTGTTAGGAAGTTAAGTTTCCAGCTGGCAAGCTTGTTTTTCATATTATCAATGATGTACGGGAAATCATGGTGTTTAAGATTATTATTCAATATGGAAAAATCGAAATGTCTACCAAAAGTATGGGTAACCTTTATTTTTAGAAGGTTTTGGATTAAATCCCAGGGAGTATCATGGCAGCTCTTAGAAAAAATAACCCTAGATTTAGTAGAGTTTATCTTTTGCCCTGACAGGGTGAAAAAGAGACTTAGGCTATTATGTATTGAGTAGATAGATTTTTGGTTAGCTTTAGCCATAAGGGTAAAGATCATCTGCAAAAAATAGATGAGAGAGTTGAGGACCATTTTTACTAAGGGTGATGGGGTCCCATAGTTGAAGGTCAACCCGATAATTGATGTAGTTTGATAGCAATTTCATGCACATAATAAAAATATACGGAGACATATGATCACCTTGTCGTATACCCCGGGAGGGAGAAAAATAGTTGGTTTTGGTACCATTGGTCAAGATGGCAATATTGCTTGTAGTAATGCAGTTTAAATTAGTTTGGAGATCTTTGAGGGAATTTAAAAAATTGGAGAGTACGGTAGACAAAGGACCATTCAATACGGTCAAAAACTTTCTCAAGATCTATTTTAATAATGCATTTTCCTTCAATCCCTCTTGTATTATTAATGTGATTCATAACTTCACTGAACAAGGATGGCATTATCATAAGCCCTTCGCCCTTTAAGAAAGCTAGTTTGGCATGGGCAAATAAGGTCAGGCAAATATAACTTGATGCGGTTGGCAATTATTTTATAGACGTTATTACAAAGGCCAATAGGTCGAAATTTTTTAAGATCATTAGCATTGTGAAATTTTGGAACCAGACAAAGATATGTATTATTTATAGAGGTAGGCAATTCTGGGGTGTTAAAGACATGCCTACAAAAATTTAATATAGAATTGCCAATATGTTCCATTATTTCTGGAAAAAAAAAGGATGTAGGCCATTGAGGCCCGGAGCTTTAAAAGGTTTAAAGGAAAATAAAGCCTAGGTAACCTCATTGTCCATTAAGGGTTTATCCAACAAGGAGAGGTCAATATTATGGAAATTTGGGGGGTTGATTTAATGTTAGCCCAGTTAGTATTTGAATGGCTAGTTGTATAGATATTTTTAAAATAGTTACTGGTATGTCTAACAAGGCTTTCATGATCAGTAATCCAAGTACCATGGTCATCTTTAAAGAAGGAAATTTTATTCCTTCTTCTACGATTGACAACAGACAAGAGGTAGAACATAGTATTGGCATCACCCTCGTTTAGCCAATTTATTCTAGACCTGATTTTCCAAAAATCCTCTTCCAACCTAAGAATGTCATTATACTCAGTGGTTAATATTTTTTCAAGGGATTGGAGAAATGTATTGGTGGCATAAGCCTGCGATGGTTTGATACCAATTAATCTGGCCAAAATTTTCTTTTTCCTAAAGAATATATTACCAAAGGTTTCTTTATTCCAGGAGCTAACATAATGAGTAAATAGTTCAGTCGCTTCTGTAAATTCCCTATACTTCCAACTCCTTTTAACTAAGTTTTCAAAATCCGGGTGAGAGCAACAATAACTTTCTAGTTTTTGTAGTGATATTGGGGAGGGGGGGTGTCTAAAGGTATTATTTGTATTAATAAGGAGGGGGTTATGATCCGAATAGGTTTTTGGCAAATGAATAATGGAAACATTAGGGTAGTTAACAAGCCATTCTTCATTTGCAAAACAATGATCCAATCTTTGAAGAATTAAGCCATTACTTTTCCTATGGTGATTAGACCATGTATAACGACTACCTTTAAAACCTGGGTCAATTAAACTGCAAGAGTTAACACAAGACCAAAATCTATTTGATCGAGACCTATTAATCTTTCTACCTCCAAACTTATCCATTTGACTTAGAATATCATTAAAATTTCCCGGAACCATCCAAGGGCCATTGTAACTAGCTGATATGTTTTCTAGATTTTCCCAAAGTTTCCTACGATTAACAACTTTTGTACTAGCATATATGATACTAAGTAACCAAGGTGGGTGATTTGGGTATACCTGAATCATTGCATGGAGCTCCTGGGTAGACTGGCTAAGCCGAGTAACTGTCACCATGCTGGTGACCTAAAGCAGAACGATCCCTCCTGCTCTTCCTTGAGCAGGGACCTCCATCATGTCGTCAAAGTGGAAAGTATCTCTAAGAGATGCATGATCCTCCATCTTTGTTTCCAAAAGGGCGACCATGCATGCGGTGTAAGTATAGATAAGGTCTCTAAAGTTCCTCCTAAATGTTTCATTATTTTCCCCCTTGTGTTCCAAACAATAAAACTCGTAGGTTTATTCATGGGAATTATTTGATTGTGGGGGTTCAATTGAGACTTGATTCTCCTTCACAGAGAACTGACTTTCCCTTAGAATTGGGGTTAGTAAGACTGCATATTTTGCTACAGCTCTATTCACCAGTGGATGGAGGTCGAACGAGCACTTCATGAGTGCCACTGGGCAATTGAAGATGAACTTTTTTTCCTCTCTCTACGGGAACAGCATAAGGGCTGCTTCTCTGAGATTTGAGATTTTGGTGAACGATCTTGTGGGTAGTGGGAGATCCATGAGCTCTTCCTCCATCTCTATTTCTTCTTGATCTTGGGGTGGAGAGATGTCCATAAGGTTCTGATTGATGGGGAAACCTGGGCTTGCTAGCGTTGCCAAGGAAAGATCAGTGGGTTGTCACAGTCATCTCCAGTGGGGAAAAGAATGGCAGGTTCTGTGGGATATTCATGTTGAGAGGAGGGTTAAAATGGGGAGGGAGATTCCAATGAGGATGCATGTTGTGGTATAATGCTGGTGCTAGGTCTGGGGCTAGGTGATCTAGTACGTTGGCCATCCACTTGTGGTTTAAGTAGTTGTCTAGGGTTAACCTCATCCCCTCCGAAATCATCTGGGCAAGGAAGGTTGGATTTTGGAGCACTATCAGTACCTCCCTGTCCTCTATGTTCATGGTGAAGAAGACAGCCTGACCTTGTAGTACTTGCTCGATCCATGACTGTGGAGGTTGGGCAGGATTGGGAGGGTGTGCAACATATACTATCTGGTGATGAGCTATGTGAGGGGGCATGGGAGGAAGGTTTTCTATTTGGTTCGAAGTGTGTCTGCTGTGGTAGAGAGTTTGGTTCCTTGCTGATAGGGGAAGAAGAGAAATAATCATACTGGAATGTAGTGAAAGGAATTAATGGAGCTTCATGAATAGGGATTGATGATTGAGAAACACTGTCGTGGGATTTATTAGAGAGTGGATTGGCTGGCTTTTGCGTAGAGTATTGGATATTAGAGATTTGTGTATTAATTTGCATGGCCATTTAGCCATTTGCCATAGCCGCGTGTATTGTTGAAGCTTTTTTAGGGTTATGATTGTGATCTTTTTTTGCAATTTGGAGCCTCTCTAAATAGGTATTAGAAGGTTCTGAGGGTGTTAGAAATAATTTTTTATTCTTAGAATTATTAGGTTTAGGCACGTTTGTGCACCGTGTCCCAATACTTGGAGGGGCCTACTTCGTTTGTATCGAAGAGGATGAAGAGTGCAGAAAGGCTGCGCTTGGCTCTTCATCTTCTTCCTAAGTATAATGAAGAGCATTAAATTTATTGATCAAAATAATTTTATCCTTTAAAGATGTTTTTTGCCTCATGTTTGTATTATCAACGTTGTTCGGTTGGGTATAATTATTAAGAGAGTTCATATTCAAGGTGTCTTGGTAGTTTGTATCAATTTTCCTAGAATGTTGTGAAGAAGAAGACAAGGTATACTAAGACTCATTCTTTTTTGCCTTGAAGGAAAGTTTCTGAGAAGAGAGATGTTTACCTGAATCTGCTGCATAAATCTTAACGTTTATACCTGGACTTGGAAATTCTTGGCGGGCAGCAGTGATGGCTTCCATTGTTGTCTTTGTCCTGTTATTGTGTCTTCTTCTCCTATTGAAAAGCACTGTTTTCCATTCTTCTTTTTATAGATGATTTGTGAGACACTGGGTAGTTGTCACATCTTTTATTGATTTAGTTTGAGCAAGATCTTTGGATCCCTAATATGTGCATCCTGAACTTGTATGTCCCAATCTACCACATAGCTTGCATAAAAATCCCTCCCCTTCATATATTATCTGCTGCAAATGGGAGCCGATGAGGATTCGAGTAGTGACTGGTTCCTCTAGTGGAACCTGGATACACAGTCTAGCATACCACCTTCTAAGAGTGGCACTTGTGCAAGCGTCGATTTTCAGCAGTGATCCAATAGAATTCCCAATTTTCTTTAGTAAGGATTCATTGTAGAACTCAATTGGGAGTTATGGCAAATGTACCCAAACTGCAGAGACAGTTTGCTGGGCATCTGCAGCCACAAAATTTGGTTCCCAGCGCTTTATCGACAGAAAATGGCCATTAACAAACCATGGTCCATTTTGAAGTACCTTCCACATGTTTTCTTCTTGTGTAAACTTAACAATATAATAATCACAGCTCAGATCTATTAGAGGAAATTATTCCGTAGGTTTCCACAAGTCTTGAATTTTTTCTTTTAAGTAATGGTGGACTATTCTTTTTCCAAATAGTTTAATAATTAAGGAGAATTTTTATGGATGATGAAGTCTTTCTTTTTCTTGGTCTGAGAGTGTAATTGTCTTGATTCCACCAACATGCGGAGATGACTTCTCTTGTGACTGGGCAACGGTTTCAATAGCTGAGACTTGTAGTTGAACATCATCCATGGTATCCATATCCAAATTACTACTAGAAATCCGGAAAAAAGCGACCACAAAAAGCGACCAAAGTTGGTCGCTTATTGGCCAAAAAGCGACCAAACAGGCCTGGTCGAAATTAAGCTGGTCCCTTTACCTTAGAGACCAAAGTTGGTCGCCAATTAGCGACCAACTTTGGTCTCTAAGATAAAAGGACCAAATATTCCGGGTAAAGAAAAAAGCAACCAACTTTGGTCGCTTTAATATTTTAATAATATAACTTTGGCGACCAAAGTTGGCCGCCACATATAAATTACGTTATTTATTCATTTATTATTAGTTAAACAAAAACGACCAACTTTGGTCTATAAAAAAAATATTATTTGAGACCAAAGTTGGTCGCTTTATTATTAATTTTTTTATTTTTTTAAAAATAAGCGACCAAAGTTGGTTGATAACTTCAAGAATTAATTATTTTTTTAATTATAAGTGACCAACTTTGGTCGCTATATTTTCAAAAATTATTTTTTATAATAGAATAGCAACCAAAGTTGGTCGCTTTTGGGAAATCTGGGTTTAGTGGCGACCAAGGTTGGTCGCAATTGCCCAGAAAATTATTTTTTAAGTGAAAAGCGACCAAATAGCAACCAAAGTTGGTTGCTTTTTTTGGTATATTTTTGGCAGAAACTGCCTGTTTTGGCAGCTACACCACCTGCCAGCTTACCAAAAATCCTAAATAGGCATTTTATGCCAACAACAACAACAATTAAAAGCAACAGAGTATAAAGTTCAATATAACTAACACATTAAGCTAACAAAACTAAGTTAACGCTTATTACAAGCCCATTCGAAAACTGGTTCTATTGTCTAGTTCAAAGTATATAAAGTACTCAATGAGTGTTCTTTCAGCATCCTCGTCCGAAAGTTGGATTGCATCGCCCAATTCATTAGGTGGATGACTGCGTATGAATTCCCCCACATCAGCTATGAAGCGAACCTATAAGAAAAATTATATTGAATTAGTATTTCAAAATTTATATAAAAGTAAATCAAAATACTTAATGAAAAGTAAAAAACTTACATGTATAGTCGAGGCTCGACCCTCGACCCACCTTTCTGAATCAGTCTCTTTCTTCTTCTTTACAATGTGAGTTTCATTGAATAGCTCATGATCTTGCTTCATTGTTATCATAAAGCTGTCTGGTGGCTTTGGTGATTATCCTCGGGATGAACTTGGATACATAGAATAACTTGAATACAGTACCTGACAGGGCGTATCTTTGATCAATTGTTGTTCTCATTAGCGACAATGATAATGAGAATGCAATGGCATATGTTTCAAATAGTGATGGTGTAGGTAGGATTTAACATTTCCTAAGTAGATAAAAGAGGTTATAGAGGAATTCTCTACTTTATTTTACAAGAGGAAAAGAAAGTTTAATTGATAGTGATAAGGTTGATGGTGATGGAATATTTTTCGTTGGTCGTGGCAGTTCCCATAAAATGGGTATCATAAGACTCTATGATGACAAAGACGAAAGGAAATTTTATTCTCAACTTTCTTCCAAGTCGGATCCATACAAGCTTAATGGGATTGGTGATTTTTATTCGTATTCAGACAATGATTTGACTAACAAAAGTATGGAAATTCTAATAAAAAGAATTAAAGGTAAAATATTTTTCTTGGTAGAGAAGGATGCTAAACTCTTCCAAGAAAAATATTTTACCTTTAATTCTTTTTATTAGCATTTCCATACTTTTGTCAGTCAAATCATTGTATGAATCTGAATAAATATCACCAATTCCATTAAGATTTTACGGATCATACTTGGAAGAAAGTTGAGAATAAAACTTCCTTTCGTCTTTGTCATCATAGAATCTTATGATGCCCGTTTTATGGGAACTGCCATGACCGATGGAACACATTCCATCACCATCAACCTCGTCACTCTCAATTAAACTTCTTTTCCTCTTGTAAAATGAAGTAGAGAATTCCTATATAACCTCTTCTTTTATCTACTTAGGAAATGATAAATTTCTACCTACACCATCACTATTTGATTCACATGCCATTGCCTTCTCATCATCATCGCTAATGAGAAAAACAATTAAAGGCACACTCTACCGGGTACCGTGTCTTAGTTATTCTTGGTGGAAGTTCTATTGCATGTCTAATAAAGTCATCAACCCCTTCTATAAAATATTCCCGCAATCTAAAATTCTAATACATAAACCAAAATTTTAATTCATATCGTAAAGGTTCAACTCATATCCACAAAAGTTCAAGTCATATTCTAAAATTTTAATTTATAATCTAAAATTCTAATACATAAAACCAAATTTCAATTCATATCCTAAAGGTTCAACTCATATCCACAAAATTTCAAGTCATATCCTAAAATTTCAATTTATAATAAAAAATTCCAATACATAAACCAAAATATCAATACATAAACAAAAATTTCAATTCATATCGTAAAGCTTCAACTCATATCCACAAAAGTTCAAGTCATATCCTAAAATTTCAATTTATAATCTAAAATTCCAATACATAAACCAAAATTTCAATTCATATCCAAAAGGTTCAACTCATATCCACAAAATTTCAAGTCATATCCACAAATGTTCAAGTCATATCCTAAAATTTCAATTTATAATCTAAAATTCCAATACATAAACCAAAATTTCAATTCATATCCTAAAGGTTCAACTCATATCCACAAAAGTTCAAGTCATATCTTAAATTTTTAATTTATAATCTAAAATTCCAATACATAAACCAAAAATTCAATTCATATTCTAAAGGTTCAACTCATATCCACAAAAGTTTAAGTCATATTGTGATGACCCGACCCGTTGTCTCATGAGTTACCGCTCTATTTCCCCATTTTATGCTTCTTTATGCTTCGTTATCTGTGTCTTATGTGATTGAGTTGGTTTGGAGAAGTTATGGTAGGAAATGACACACTTAGTCTCTTTAAGGAAAGCATAGTTAGGAAAAGTTAATCGGAAGTTGACTTATGTGTTAGAGGGCTCGGATATAAATTTCGATGATTCAGTTAGCTCCGGGAGGTGATTTGTGACTTAGGAGTGTGATCGGAAGTGGTTTTGGAGGTCCGGTGTAGAATTAGGCTTGAATTGGCAAAGTTAGTATTTTGGCGATTTCCGGTTGATAGGTGAGATTTTGATCCGAGGGTCGGAATGGAATTCTGAAAGTTGCTATAGCATCATTTTGCGACTTGGGATGTGCGTGCAAAATTTAAGGTCATTTGGACGTTGTTTGTTTGGGTTTTTGATCAAAAGCGTATTTTGGAAGTTTTTAGAAAAGTTAGGTTTGAATTCAATGCGAATTGGCGGATTTGGTGTTGTTTGAGCCGTTTTGATGATTGGAACAAGTTATATTTGGTTGAGGTCCCGAGGGCCTCGGGTGGAGTTTGGATGGTTATTGGAGTTTAACTTGGGCATTTCAAGAATGTTTCTTTGTCGTTCTTCAAGAATAAGTGGTATCATATTATGCAAGTGAGCTCCAAATTCAGTTTTGATTGAAGCATTAGATCTGTATCGAAATTTTGGAGCGATAGCAAAAAAGAATCGTCCAATTCAGAAATCGTATGAGAAAGTTATGCCCATTTTCGTGTCGGGAAAAATTTGTTCCCATCGCCAGCGCCCAGGGTAGCGTGGGGCGCTAGACCTGATGCCCAGATTTATTAGCTACCGGAATTGGCGCCACAGGCAGTGCTCCACGCCACCTGTGACGCCCGAATCGTAAAACACAATAAAAAGGGGGTCTTTGGCCATTTTTGACAAAAATAGAGTTGGAGGAGCTCAGGTGAAGCAATTTTTCGAGAGATTTTTAAGGAAAACATCGGGGTAAGTGTTCTTAACTCAATTTTGGTTAGATTACTCGAATCCATAATTGTTTTTAACATCTAATTGATGATTTAGTTGGAAAAATCTTGAAAACCCTCTTGGTTTAATTTGAAGATTTGAGGGTCGAGTTGATGTCGGATTTTGGTAAAATTTGTATTGTTGGACTCGTGGTTGGATGGGTGTTCATATCCCATGACTTTTGTCATATTTCGAGCATCACGGCTGGTTCGAGATTTGGGTCATGACAAGTTGGTATCAGAGCCTAGGTTACTAGGTCTCGCGAGTCATGAGCATGTTTAGTAGAGTCTCGCGGATCGGTATGGAGATGTTTATATTTATCCTCGAGAGGCTACAAAACCTTTAGGAAATACTTCATATTCTTGAAATTCTTATCGTGCGTCATTGATTTAGCTTGAAAAGCAACTCTTACAATTCCTTCCACGTGATCGTATGCGCGAACGAGCGCTCATTATTAGATGTGCCTTGATGGCTTGTAATTCCCCGATCGAAGGTCGAGACGTGATCTCTGTGAGTTTGATGTTAGGCCAGTCTAGAGGACTTGAGGTCAGATCTTTGCCTATGGCTTGAGCACCGAAGTGCTGATTGTGCGAGCAAGTGTTTTGAACTTATATGTCCGGTATTGTCCCTATTAGTGGGAATGATGGCTGGATAGCGACGTGATGAGTATGTTAGTACTACGAGATATATCTATATGACTTGGAAGTGACGAGGGAGGTCTACTGGATGATAGATTAACTATTGAGTGTATAATTTCCATTGTGATAGGATGTGTAGCCCCGAGTTATGGGCGCATGAAGAATCTTTTCATGTCTCCTATTTTGAGTGAAGTAAATTTCATGTTACGGTATGAGTTTAGACTCGGGAAGATTAAGTGACTGTGTAATGTGTATGACAGTGAAAGGTATACAAAATGTTAATTGGAGGCAAAACAGGTGGGTTATCTCCTGCAGAGTGTTCTAAGGTGGTGTGATCCTTATGTTGTCTATTAGAAGATCTCATTTACAAGCAAAGAATGTGCGTTGAAATCTAAATTGGGCCGCCTAGAGAGTGGGCTTAACTGTTGTGAGAATGAATGCAAGAATTGCAGAAGAGTTAAAATTTCAGAAGATTTGTGTTTCCACACGATTATGAAGGAGTGAGTTCAATCTCACTATGATATTATGGCATCAATAGAGTATGTGCATTATGATTTATTGAGTGCGTTTTGATCTATGTCTTTGAGCCTAGTTGGAGAGTTTGCTATTAATTAAGTTGATTGCACGGTTAAGAGCTATATTGTTCCAGTCTACCACAGAGATGCCTCGGTATTATTCAATCTCGGTTCCACCTCTTCTTATGTGTCCTCATATTTTGCTCATTATTTGGGTACGCCCCGGGAGTTTCCTTCTATACCTGTTCTTGTATCTACCTCGGTGGGCGATATTGTTGTTATGGACCATGTGTACCGGTCATGTGTTGTGATTATTGAGGGTCTGTAGACCCGAGTTGATCTATTACTATTGAGTATGGTGGACTTAATGTTATATTGGGCATGGATTTGTTATCTCCGTGTCATTCTATTATAGACTATCATGCTAAGAAAGTTACTTTGGCTATGCCGGGTGTACCGCGGATCAAGTGGCGTGGTATGACTGATTATGTTCCTAATAGAGTAATTTCTTTCTTGAAAGCCCAATGTATGGTTGGGAAGGGTTGTCTGTCATAGCTAGATTTTGTGCGATATGTTGGAGCCGAGACTCCTAGTATTGATTCTATCCCAGTTGTGAGGGATTTTTCATCTATTGCATCGTCATTGACCAAGTTGACTCAGAAGGGTGCACCGTTTGTATGGTCGGACGAGTGTGAGAAGAGCTTTCAGAAGCTCAAGACAACTTTGACCACAGCTCCAGTGTTGGTTTTGCCATCAGCTTCAAATTCATATACCGTATATTGTGATGCTTTAGAGATGTTTTGTGGCAATATTTTTGAGTTGGTGACCTACATGGCCTGGTCAAGCCAGAGGAATTCTGTTTTGATAACTTGGGTATGTGTGAGCAGATTTGAAAGTTTTCTTGATGGTTTTTACCATAGTTCGAAACAGATATCTTCTATCGGTGCGAGGAGCATATTGTATATTGTGAACTCCTTCTAGATGGGAGCAAATAGAAGATTTCTAACTGCACGAAATGAAATTTTCCTATCGCCTAGAAATTCTAATGAGATTTTGTGTTTGCAACAAGATGGCATGATAGACGTGGAGTATGGTACATGCTTAATATTTTCATGTGCAAGGTGGCAGAGGTGGCAGTTCATTCTTAAAGGGAAGGTCACGAGTTCTGGATGGAATAGTCAGTTTTAGGTATTTAGATGAATGTTATAACTGCTCGGTTAGACTTGAGAAGGGTGCACTATATTTTAACCAACAAATGTCTATTGGTATTACAACACCCACTTGGTTGATCGACTGCCAATATTTTGATCTTGCTATTATTGTAGGAAACCTTTGAGAATAATTATCATGAAATGATCGTACTTGAGGGATGTGTCAGTCATTGAGTGCTGAGGTTGTGATCAGTTACGGTTATTTATGTAATCTAGGAATTTGGAGACGGGGAATTCTTAAAAATATACTATTTCGAGATTGTGGCATGTTTGAGGTGAGGGTCTTATCTAAACTCTTTGGATGCACTAGTAGAGCTAATTGATGGTGATAACTATGCACTGTGAGCGCGAATATATGTAAGGTTTGAACCTGTGTGCAAGCACCGAGCCAATATTCATGCTCGGAAGATGCGTAGGCTATGATATGCCTAGAGTGGGATATTGAACTTAAAGGTATAATGTTTCTCATATTCGTAACTTTGTTAAGAACTATCCGAACTACTCTTGAGATTTCCAAGATGCTAAATTCCGGAACAAACTTGGTAATTACTAATTCTGCGTTAATGTGCTGGTTTGAGCTGTGACAACATAGTTTGCTCATGCCTACGATATAGAGTGTTATTTATGACAGTCCAGGAGCACGAGAATCTTATTTCATTTAGCATATACAGGTGTACTTGTTGGATTGCTCCTATATGATATGCTTGGACTGGAGGTCTGTGATCGTGCCAGGTGGATTATGTTGTTGGCAACTAAGTTTCTCGTGAAGTTGATGTCAATGTGAGCTATAAAAGAGTTGGTTATTATTATTCTATTCATGTATCTTGGTTCCACTGTGATTGATGAGCTCATAGCATATAGTTGGGATGATACTTGTGGAACTTGCAAAACGGCTCTATTCTTTAAGGTATTTTCTCTTTCTGGGGTAGACGGATGGTGCAGTCGCGAGGTTTACTGGTATGGAATTGTATTATGTACTTCTCCGTGAGTATGATGATTCACTTGTGGTACAGAACTTTTATTTGAGTCATTTTCATAAATTTAGTATACTCAGACTGCTGCTTATCGGCGCGCGTATTGTGCGATTTATGTCTTAGGTCTGTATTGATGTGTAATGTCACCAGAGTAGTGTGTTGGATTAGAAGAGATCGTTGGAATCATTAATGAGTACGAACAAATTCAATTTCAGTATGTTGGAAGGATAATGTTGAGCTTCAGCTCAGGAATTGATGTAGTATTTGCCAAGGAGAACTAGCCTCATAAATAGTTGATTTGAGAAATGGTTATGGCTTATTGTGTGTTTTATTTATCATCTGCAGTATATGAAGGTGTTGGGATGAGACCTTAGTTGATAAGAGGTTTTCTATCGGTATTCAGTTGTTGCGTGCAGCTGCTGTGATTAGAAGTTATCGCTGCAAGCGTTTGAGTCGTGTGTTATATTATGTAATTGCACCGAGGTTGCAGGCTTGAGTTGTTACAGCTTGTTAGGGCTTATTCACAGTATAAATGTGGGATTCTGATCATATGAAATATTTCAAAAGTGGAAATATGGTCCTATGGCTTATGGGCTAGATTGGATTGCAAAATTTCAGTTACAATGTGTTGTCAGACCTATATGAGATATAGTGACGTGGGATCACCCCCGCATCTGTGCATGGTAAGATTATTCAGCGATTGTTGGCTTTTGGAACAACTCTGGGCACGTTCGATGACGAACATTTATTTAAGTTGGGGAGGATGTGATGACTCAACCCGTCGTCTCATGAGTTACCGCTCCGTTTCCCCTATTTTATGCTTCTTGATGCTTCGTTATCTGTGTCTTATGTGATCGAGTTGGTTTGCAGAAGTTTTGGTAGGAAATGAGACATTTAGTCTCTTTAAAGAAGGCTTAGTTAGGAAAAGTCAATCGGAAGTTGACTTGTGTGTTATAGGGCTCGGATGTAAATTATGATGGTTCGGTTAGCTCCGGGAGGTGATTTGTGACTTAAGAGTGTGATCGGAAGTGGTTTTGGAGGTCCGGTGTAGAATTAGGCTTGAATTGGCGAAGTTAGTATTCTGGCGATTTCCGGTTGATAGGTGAGATTTTGATCCGAGAGTCGGAATGGAATTCCGAAAGTTGCTGTAGCATCATTTTGTGATTTGGGATGTGCGTGCAAAATTTCAGGTCATTTAGATGTTGTTTGGTTGGGTTTTTGATCAAAAGCATGTTTTGGAAGTTTTTAGAAAAGTTAGGCTTGAATTCAATGCGAATTGACGGATTTGGTGTTGTTTGAGGCGTTTTGATGATTGGAACAAGTTTGAACGGTATTTTAGGACTTGTTGATATATTTGGTTGAGGTCCTGAGGGCCTCGGGTGGAGTTTGGATGGTTATTGGAGTTTAACTTGGGCATTTCAAGAATGTTTCTATGTCGTTCTTCAAGAATAAGTGGTATAATATTATGCAAGTAAGCTCCAAATTCAGTTTTGATTGAAGCATTAGATCCGTATTGAAATTTTTGAGCGATAGCAAAAAGAATCTTACAATTCGGACATCGTATGAGAGTGTTATGCCCATTTTCGTGTCGGGGAAAAATAGTTCCCATCGCCAGCGCCCAAGGTAGCGTGGGGCGCTAGCCCTGACGTCCGGGTTTATTAGCTACTGGAATTGGCGCCACAGGCAGCGCCCCACGCCACCTGTGACGCCCGAATCGTAAAACACAATTAAAAGGGGGTCTTTGGCCATTTTTGACAAAAATAGAGTTGGAGGAGCTCGGGTGAGGCAATTTTTTGAGAGATTTTCAAGAAAAACATCGGGGTAAGTGTTCTTAACTCAATTTTTGTTAGATTACTCGAATCCATCGTTGTTTTTAACATTTAATTGGTGATTTAGTTGGAAAATCTTGAAAACCCTGTTGGTTTAATTTGAAGATTTGAGGGTCGAGTTGATGTCAGATTTTGGTAAAATTTGTATGATTGGACTCGTGGTTGGATGGGGGTTCATATCCCGTGACTTTTGTCGTATTCCGAGACGTGGGCCCCACAGGCAAATTTTGTGTTAATTTTGGATTTTATTGGAAAAGTAGTATTTTCATATGGAATTAATTCCTATAATTAGTATTGACTGAAGTGAATTAACTGCGACTAGATTCGGATCGATTAGAGGACGATTCGAGGGGAAAAGGCATTTCGGAGTAGGATTTCGCTCGGATTGAGGTGAGTAATGATGTTAAATGATGTCCTGGGGGTTTGAAACCCCGGTATGCACATCGTAGTGCTATATTGAGGTGAAACACACGCTGGATGATGAGCACGCAGTCTTTTACTACTGGGGATTGTGACTTGGTCCATCCCAATTGATAATTTTGCTGCATATTTGATTGAGATTGATTTGTTATCTTCATGATCTGGGCTAATTGCCATATTTTGGCTTCGTGCCAATATTTGAACCCTTAGGGGATTTTTATCACTATTTCCTCATTGTTTTGACTTATATTAAACTCAGTCCTATTGATATTTATGGTTTTACAAACTCAGCCACTTTTATACAGATTTGAAACTTAAATGATATTTCTAAATGAGATTTTGGGCTGAGAACCATTGTTTTACAAATGCCCGAGGGGCTTATGATGATTTCAGGACTGAGTGAGGCCGAGGGCCATATGTGAGGATATGCTGCGTGATATGAGGCCGAGGGACTGAGATACTATTTATGCCACGTGGTGGCTTGAGTGATGTGAGGAGGCTTTCAGGCCTTGTGAGTGATGTGAGGAGGCTTTCGGGCCTTATGAGTGATGTGAGAAGGCTTTCAGGCCTTATGTTATTATGTGAGAAGGCTTTCAGGCCTTATGTTATTATTGCGCTTGGGCTGTAGGAGCCCCTCCGGAGTCTGCACACCCCCAGTAAGCGCCATCGACATTAAATGGATCGGGTTGCACACTGCAGCGATTACTATATGATATTGTTCTGAGAGTGAGCCCAAAGGGCTGATACTATATTAAGTCCGAGGGGCTGATACTATTTTGAGTTATTGATGTAGTGCCCGAGGGGCAGATTTCGACTTGTTATTTTGATATTGAGCCCATGGTGCAGATTTCTACTTGTCATTTACTGCCAAATTACTTGTTTAGGTTTAACAGAGATTTCACCTGATATTTCACTGATTTGTTATTTTAAGTGATTTTACTGCTTCTGTATAGAATGCTTTGTGCCTTTACGTGTTTTCTTGCTTTCAGCCATTATTTATATTTATTACTCACTGGGTCGGAGTACTCACATTACTCCATGCACCGTGTGTGCCGATTCAGGCATAGCAAATTCCTATCCCTAACAGCTGATCCTTCTAGTCAAGGAGGTATTTTGGAGACTACGAGGTAGCTGCTGGCGTCCACAGCCCCCGTGACTCCTCTATCCTATTATTTCTATGTTATTCGAACTACTTTATCAGATTTCGTATTTAGTAGACTTGTGTCAGGATTCCTTAGTTGCTCATGACTTGTGACACCCCGGTTAGGGCTGTGTTGGGTTGGATTTCCGCATTTTTATCTATACTTCCGCTATTTGGTATTATTAAACCGTGTTGTACTATAATTGTATTAAATAATTGTTTTAAAAGGATGAATTGGGTTGAGTGGCTGGCCTTGTCTTCATGAGAGGCGCCATCATGGCCAGGTTCGGGATTTGGGTCGTGACACATATCCTAAAATTTGAATTTTTAATCTAAAATTCCAATACATAAACCAAAATTTCAATTCATATCCTAAAGGTTCAATTCATATCCAAAAGGTTCAATTCATATAAAAAAGGTTCAACTCATATCCACAAAAGTTCAAGTCATATCCTAAAATTTCAATTTATAATCTAAAATTTCAATAGATAAACCAAAATTTCAATTCATATCCTAAAGGTTCAATTCATATCCTAAAGGTTCAACTCATATCCACAAAAGTTCAAGTCATATCCTATAATTTCAATTTATAATCTAAAATTTCAATAGATAAACCAAAATTTCAATTCATATCCTAAAGGTTCAATTCATATCCTAAAGGTTCACTTCATATCCTAAAGGTTCAATTCATATCCTAAAGGTTCACTTCATATCCTAAAGGTTCAATTCATATCCTAAAGGTTCACTTCATATCCTAAAGGTTCAATTCATATCCTAAAGGTTCACTTCATATCCTAAAGGTTCAATTCATATCCTAAAGGTTCACTTCATATCCTAAAGGTTCAATTCATATCCTAAAGGTTCACTTCATAT
Organism: Nicotiana glauca; assembly: GCA_026770625.1. NCBI lineage: Eukaryota > Viridiplantae > Streptophyta > Magnoliopsida > Solanales > Solanaceae > Nicotiana > Nicotiana glauca. The sequence goes on along the minus strand of MU700538.1, from coordinate 144,323 downwards.
CCTAAAGGTTCAATTCATATCCTAAAGGTTCACTTCATATCCTAAAGGTTCAATTCATATCCTAAAGGTTCACTTCATATCCTAAAGGTTCAATTCATATCCTAAAGGTTCACTTCATATCCTAAAGGTTCAATTCATATCCTAAAGGTTCACTTCATATCCTAAAGGTTCAATTCATATCCTAAAGGTTCACTTCATATCCTAAAGGTTCAATTCATATCCTAAAGGTTCACTTCATATCCTAAAGGTTCAATTCATATCCTAAAGGTTCACTTCATATCCTAAAGGTTCAATTCATATCCTAAAGGTTCACTTCATATCCTAAAGGTTCAATTCATATCCTAAAGGTTCAACTCATATCCACAAAAGTTCAAGTCATATCCACAAAAGTTCAAGTCATATTGTGACGACCTGACCCGTCGTCTCATGAGTTACCGCTTCGTTTTCCCATTTTGAGCTTCTTTATGCTTCATTATTTGTATCATATGTGATATGGTTGGTTCGAAGAGGTTTTGGTAGGAAATGAGACACTTAGTCTCTTAAAGGGAGGTTTGATTTGGAAAAGACAACCGGATGTTGACTTATGAATTATAGGGCTCGGATGTGATATCCGGTGATTCAGTTAGCTTCGGGGGATGATTTGTGATCGAAATTGATTTTTGAGGTCTGGTGTAGAATTAGGCTTGAATTAGCGAAGTTAGTATTTTGTTGATTTCCGGTTGATAGGTGGGATTTTGATCCGAGGGTCAAAATGGAATTCTGAGGGTTGCTGTAGCTTCGTTAGGTGATTTGGGATGTGTGCGCAAAATTTCAGGTCATTCGGAGGTAATTTGGTGAGTTTTTGATCAAATGTGTATTTCAGAATTTTTTGAAGAACTTAGGCTTGAATTCAATGAGAATTGATGATTTTAGTGTTATTTGAGGCATTTTGATGATTGAACAATTTTCAATGATGTATCAGGAGGTGCTGGTGCTTTTGGTTGAGGTCCCGGGGGCCTCGGGGTGATTTCGGATGGTCAATCGGACCAATTTGGGCATTTGAAAGTTGCAGGTTTTTCCCAGCCATTTTGTTGCAGAGTTTTTGTTCACTACGATCGCGGGGTGATGTCGCGATCGCATAGAAGCAGTTGGAGGGTTAGGAGTTTTGTTCAATGTGATCGCGTTCAAGGGGTTGCGATCGCAGAGTGTTATCAGGTAGAGCTCGCGATCGCATTGGTACCTATGCATTCGCATAGAAGAGATTGAAGGTTAGGCCATTTTGTTCTACGCGATCACGGCTAGGCCCCAGCGTTCGTACAGCTTAGAGGAGAGGTGCATCACGATCGCAGGTGGTGATACGCGATCGCATAGAGTAAAAAGTCACCTGGGCAGAATAGACTTAAGTCATTTTGTTCCGCGAGCTAGGTTACTTTCCACCATTTTTGAGCATCCTTGAGAGCTTTTGGACGGGAATTGAAGGGGATTTCGACTGGAATTGATTGGAGGTGAGTTTTATGAACTAAAAACATGATTTAATTGTTGAATCAACCTAGAAATTCATGAAAATTTATCAAAAGGGGGAAGAACTAGGGCTTGAATTTTGATATTTCAAATTGGGATTTGATGGGTCATTTGAGCTCAGATTTGGGAGTTCCTGGTATGTATGGACTCGCGGCGAGATAAGAAATCCGTTGATGTAAAATTTTTTGAAATTTGAGAAGTGGGCTTGGGGCTCGGGTTTTGCAAATTTCGTGATTTTTGATGTTTTTTGTTTCTTTTCTATTGGGTTATGTTCCCTTAGCCTATTGTAACGTATTCGTTGTGGTTTTTGTCAGATTCAACGCACGAGGAGGCCTATTAAAGAGGCAAGGGCATAGCGAGTTAGGATTTTGGCCGGCTTGAGGTGAGTAATGATAGTAAATGATGTCCTGAGGGTTTGAAACCCCAGATTGTACAACGTAGTGATATATTGAGGTGAAACACACGCCTAATGACGAGCGCAGGATTGTTTACTATTGGGGATTGTGACTTGGTCTGTCCCGATTTATGTTTTTACCACGTATTTAACTGAAATGTGTTTGTCATCAACATGATTTCAGCTTATTGCCATATTTTGGGCTTCATGCCGACTACTTGAATCCTTCGGGGACTTTTATCACTGTTTCCTCACTATTTTGATATATTACTTGAACTCAGTCCTATTGATTAACACTGTTTTACAAACTCAACCACTTTTAATTGAATTTTGAGATTTAAATGATATTTCCAATATTGTTGGGGCTGAGCACTACTGTTTTACTGATGCCCGAGGGGCTTGTGATGATTTTTGGACTGAGTGAGGCCGAGGGCCATATGTGAGGATATGCTAAGTGATATGAGATGCTTTATATGCCATGAGGTGGCTTGAGTGATGGGAGGCCGAGTAATGTGAGGCCGAGGGCCGAGTGATGATGACACGAGGTGGTTTGATATATCGCTTGGGCCGTAAGTGCCCCTCTGGAGTCTGCACATCCACAGTGAGTGCGGGTACCCATATGATCTAAGAGTGGGCTCGAGGGGCTGATATTATTCTGAGTGACTAATACTGAGCCTGAGGGGCTGATACTATGCTGAGTGACTGAGAGTGAGCCCTAGGGGCTAATACTGTGCTGAGTTACTGATACTGGGCCCGAGGGGCAGATTACTACTCACTGTTTACTTGTTATTTTTACCTGATTTACTTATTTTAAAAGGAGATTTCATTTGACTCTTCACGGTTTTACTGCTTTAAGTGATTTACTGCCTGATATAGAATTGCTTTGTGCCTTTATGTGTTTTCATGCTTTCAGCCATTATTTATTGTTATTACTTACTGAGTTGGAGTACTTACATTCCTCCCTGCACCATGTGTGCAGATTCAGGCATAGCAGAGTCCGCACCTAAGCGCTGATTCCTTCTAGACCAGGCAGCGAGTTGGAGTTACGAGGTAGCTGTTAACATCCGCAGCCCTTGTCTCCCTTATCTTCTATCATTTATTCCTTTTTCAGACTATTGTATCGGATTTTCATGTCTTGTAGACTTGTAGTAAACTTTGTAGTAGCTCATGACTTGTGATACCTCGGTTTGGCTGTGTCGGGATGGTTTCCCTAGTTATTATCGCTGTTTCCGCATTTATGGCTATCTTAAACATGTTTTAGATTTGTTAATGTTAATTATATGTTTAAAAGAGGTGTTTGCATTGTTCTTGCTAGCCTGGTCATCACGAGAGGCGCCATCATGACCGGGGTCGGGAATTGGGTCGTAACAAGTTGGTATCAGAGCCTAGGTTATTAGGTCTCGCGAGTTATGAGCTGGTTTAGTAGAGTCTCACAGATCGGTACGGAGACATCTGTTATTGTCCTCAAGAGGCTGCAGAACCTTTAGGAAAACTTCATTTTCTTGAAATTGTTGTCGTGCGAATTTGTTGATCCGAACACTAAACTTCTCTTTGTTCTATTCTCTCACAGATGGTGAGGACACGAGCTACCAGACGTGACGGACGACCACCAGTACCACCCACCGAGGCCACCAGAGGCCGTGGATCTGGTCATGGTCATGGCAGAGGCAGAGCAACAGGGGCATCACCTATGGATCCTCCAGTTGCCCCAGCTCAAGACCAGGCTCCAACAGCACCAGCTCAAGCACCAGCTGTGCCCATTGTGATTCCGAGACTTCAGGAGGCCTTGGCTCAGATATTGATAGTTTGCACTGACCTGGCTCAAGCAATTTCAGCCACCACAGCAGCAGTTACTTCACAGGCATAGGGAGGCAATCAGACACCCGTTGCCCGCACACTTGAGCAGGTAATGCAGGGATTACAGACTCCAGAGGCACCTCCAGCTCAGCCAGTTGCACCAGTGCAGGAGTTCAGGGTTCCATCTATGACCGAGGATGAGCAGTGTCGCCTTAAGAGATTTGGTAGACTCCAGCCTCTAACATTCAGTGGTGCTGAGGGCGAGGATGCCCAGGGTTTTCTTGACAGGTATTAGCAGTTGCTCCGTACAGCGGGGATTCTTGAGTCTAGTGGTGTGGCATTCACCACCTTTCAGTTTACTGGGGCTGCCTTCACTTGTTGGGAGTCGTATGAGAGGCGTAGGCCGGCTGGTGCAGCACCTTTGACTTGGCAGGAGTTCTCCACTCTCTTCTTGGAGAAGTATGTACCATAGTCCTACAGAGAGGAGCTACGCAGGCAGTTTGAGTGGCTACGGTAGGGAGATATGACTGTGTTTCAGTATGAGATGAGGTTCTCAAAGTTGGCTCGTCATGCCGTTTGGATGGTTCCGACTGATCGTGAGCGGATCAGGAGATTTGTTGATGGCTTTAACTAGCATCTCTGTATTCTTATGACTAGAGAGAGTATTGGGTGCTACCTTCGAGGAGGTGGTTGATGTAGCTCGAGAGATTGAGGCGGTTCGCCATCACGATCGAGCGGAGAGAGAGGCCAAGAGGCCTCGAGGTTATGGCAGTTACAGTGGCACTCCTTCGAGGGGCCAGTTCCAGTAGGGTAGGGGTCGTTCTTTTAGGCCCGCTCAGTCGGCCCGTCTCGAGTATCGTGGGGTATCTTCAGGTCGTGGTTATCATGGTTCTCTGCAGAGTCAGTCTTCACTCAATGCTCTTCCAGCACAGAGTTCATCTCGTGCCCCATCTGTTCAGGGTTCTTCCAGGCCGAGTGCGTCAGCTAGTCACTCCGGCGCGAGGGGTTCCCTTCAGTCACATTCTCCAGCACTTGGGAGTTGTTTTGAGTGTGGAGAGTTTGGGCATATGTGGAGGTAGTATCCTCGTTGTGCTGCTAGCTCATCTCAGCATAGGGGTCAGCCCTCGTCTTCTGGTCCAATTTCTTGAGCACCCGCCCAGCCAGCTAGGAGTGAGGGTTAGGCAGCCAGGGGTCGGCCCAAAGGTGGAGGTCGATCAAGCGGTGGTCAGGCTCATTTTTATGATAAGACAGGCAAGACATATGTCATTTCTTCAGATGCCATCATTACATGTATTATTTCAGTCTGCCACAAGGATGCCTCAGTCTTATTTGATCTCGGTTCCACCTATTCTTATGTGTCTTCATATTTTTCTCATTATTTGGATACGTCCCGAGGGTGTCTTGCTTTACCTGTTCATGTATCTACCCGGTGGGCGATACTATTATTGTAGACCATGTGTACCTGTTTATGTTATTGAGCATGGTGGATTTTGATGTTATTTTGGGCATGGACTGGTTATCTTCGTGTCATGCTATTCTAGACTGTCATGCTAAGACAGTCACTTTGGGTATACCGGGTGTACGGAGGATCGTGTGGCATGGCGTGAATGATTATATTCCTAATAGGGTGATTTCATTCTTAAAGTCCTAGCGTATGGTTGGGAAGGGTTGCCTTTCATATTTGGCATTTGTGAGGTATGTGGGAGCCGAGACTCCTAGCATTGATTCTGTTTCGGTCATGAGGGAGTTTCCCGATGTATTTCCTGCAGACTTGCCGGGCATGCCCCCGGACAGGGACTTTGATTTTGGTATTGACCTAGTGCCGGGCACTCAGCCCATTTCCATTCCGCCATATCGTATGGCACCAGCGGAGTTGAAAGAATTGAAGGATCACCTTTACGAAATGATAGATAAGGGTTCGTTCGGACTAGTGTGTCACCGTGGGGTGCATCGATTCTATTTGTGAAGAAGAAGGATGGCACCATGAGAATGTGCATCGATTACAGGCAATTTAACAAAGTAACAGTGAAGAACAAGTATCCCTTGCCTCGCATTGATGATTTATTTGACCAATTTCAGGGAGCGAGGGTGTTCTCCAAGATTGATCTCCGTTCGGGCTATCACCAGTTGAAGATCAGGGATTCAAATATTATTAAGACTGCTTTCAGGACTAGATATAGGCACTATGAGTTCCTTGTTATGTATTTTGGGTTGACTAATTCCCCAGCAATGTTCATGCATTTAATGAACAGTGTATTTTGGCCTAATCTGGATTTGTTCGTTATTGTTTTCGTTGATGATATTATGGTGTAATCGCGTAGTCAGGAGGAGCACGCGCAATATTTGCGAGTTGTATTGCAGAGATTGAGGGAGAAGATGCTGTATGCAAAGTTCTCCAAGTGTGAGTTTTAGCTTAGCTCAGTGTCTTTCTTGGGACACGTGGTGTCCAGTGAGGGTATTCAGGTCGATCTGAAGAAGATAGAGGCGGTTCAGAGTTGGCTTAGACCATCCTTAGCTACAGAAATTCGTAGTTTCCTCGATTTGGCGGGTTATTATCGCCGGTTTGTTCAGGGATTTTCCTCTATAGCATCACCTATGACCAAGTTGATGCAGAAGGGTGCTCTATTTATATGGTCGGACAAGTGTGAGGAGAGCTTTTAGAAGCTCAAGACAGCTTTGATCACAGCTCCAGTATTGGTCGTGCCATCAATTTCAGGTTCTTATACTGTATATTGTGATGCTTCGAGAGTTGGGATCGGATGTGTATTGATGCAGGAGGGTAGAGTTATTTCTTATGCTTCTCATCAGTTGAAGCCCCACGAGAAGAACTACCCTGTTTATGATTTGGAGTTGGCTGCTATAGTTCATGCCTTGAAGATTTGGAGGCACTACTTGTATGGTGTATCTTGCAAGGTGTTCACTGATCATCGCAGTCTTCAGCATTTGTTCAAGAAAAAGGATCTTAGTTTGAGGCAGCAGAGGTGGCTAGAGTTACTCAAGGATTATGATATTACCATTCTGTATCACCCGTTGATGGCCAATGTAGTAGCCGATGCCTTGATCTGAAAGGCAGTGAGTATGTGGATTTTGGCATACATTCCAGTTGGGGAGAGACCCTTTGCAGTTAATGTTCAGTCCTTTGCCAATCAGTTGGTGAGACTAGATATTTTAAAGCGTAGTCAGGTGTTGGCTTGTGTGGGTTCTCGGTCTTCCTTATATGATCGCATCAGAGAGCGCTAGTATGATGACCCATATTTGCTTATCCTTAAGGGTAGGGTTCAACACGATGATACCAGAGACGTGACCATTGGTGAGGACAGTGTGTTGCGGATGCACGGCCGGATTTGTGTGCCCAATGTGGATGGGCTTTGGGAGTTGATATTCGAAGAGGCCCATAGCTCACGGTATTCCATTCATCCGGGTGCCGCGAAGATGTATCAGGATTTGAGGCAGCACTGTTGGTAGAGAAGAATGAAGAAAGATATTGTAAGATTTGTGGCTCGGTGTCTCAACTGTTAGCAGGGGAAATATGAGCATCAGAGACCGGGTGGCGTACTTCAGCGGATGATTATTCCCGTGTGGAAGTGGGAGAGACTCACTATGGATTTTGTGAGTGGTCTTCCTCAGACTTTGAAGAAGTTCAATTCGATTTGGGTGATTGTGGATCGGCTGACCAAGTCCGTGCACTTCATTCATGTATGTACTACCTATTCTTCAGATCAGCTAGCAGGGTATCTTTATCCGAGAGATTGTTCGATTGCATGGTCTTCCAGTGTCTATTATCTCAAATAGAGGTACTCAGTTTACTTCTCAGTTCTGGAGGACTTTTCAGCGAGAGTTGGGTACACAGGTGGAGTTGAGCACAACATTTCATCCTCAGATAGACGGGTAGTCCCATCGTACTTTTTAGATTCTGGAGGACATGTTGCGTGCCTATGTCATTGATTTTGGAGGTTCTTGGGATGAGTTTTTGCCGCTTGCAGAGCTTCCCTACAACAACATTTATCAGTCGAACATTCAGATGGCTCTGTATGAGGTGTTGTATGGGAGGCGGTGTAGATCTCCAGTTAGTTGGTTTGAGCCCGGCGAGGCTAGGCTATTGGGGACAGAGTTGGTTCAGGATGCCTTAGAGAAGATGAAGCTAATTCAGGAGAGGCTTCATACATCTCAGTTGCATCAGAAGGGTTATGCGGACCGGAAGGTTCGAGATGTGTCTTATATGGTTGGTGAGAAGGTCTTGTTGAAGGTTTCTCCCATGAAGGGTGTTATGCGGTTTGGGAAGAAAGGGAAGTTGAGTCGGCGGTTTATTGGTCCTTTTGAGGTACTTAAGAGTATTGGGGAGGTGGCCTATATGCTTGCTTTGCCACCCAGCATGTCAGGCGTGCATCCGATATTTCATGTATCTATGCTCTGGAAGTATGTTGGGGACCCGTCCCATGTTTTGGACTTCAGCACGGTTCAGTTGGATGATGATTTGACCTATGATGTGGAGCCAGTGGCTATTTTGGGTCGTTAGGTGCGAAAGTTAAGATCAAAGGATATAGCTTCGGTGAAAGTGCAGTGGATAGGTCGGCTAGTGGAGGAGGCTACTTGGGAGACCGAGCGGGAGATGCGGAGCCGATATCCTCACTTGTTTGAGGCATGAGCTATGTTTCTTGACCCACTCCAGGACGACCGTTTGTTTTAGTTGGGGAGGATGTGATGACCTGACCCATCGTCTCATGAGTTACCGCTTCTTTTTCCCCATTTTCAGCTTCTTTATGCTTCATTATCCGTATCTTATGTGATCGGGTTGGTTCAGACTGGTTTTGGTAAGAAATGAGACACTTAGTCTCTTAAAGGGAGGTTTGGTTTGGAAAAGTCAATTGGATGTTGACTTATGATTTAGAGGACTCGGATGTGATTTTCGGTGATCCGGTTAGCTTCGGGGGATGATTTGTGACTTAAGAGCGTGATCGGAATTGATTTTTGAGGTCCGGTGTAGAATTAGGCTTGAATTGGCGAAGTTTGTATGTTGGCGATTTCCGGATGATAAGTGAGATTTTGATCCGAGGGTCGGAATGGAATTCCAAGAGTTGTTGTAGCTTCATTAGGTGATTTGGGATGTGTGTGCAAACTTTTTAGGTCATTCAGAGGTAATTTGGTTAGGTTTTTGATCGAATGCGTATTTTGGAAGTTTTTGAAGAACTTAGGCTTGAATTCGATGAGAATTGATGATTTTAGTGTTGTATGAGGCGATTTGATGAGTGGAGCAAGTATGAATGATGTATTAGGAGGTGTGGGTGCTTTTGGTTGAGGTCCCGGGGGCCTCGGGGTGATTTTGGATGGTCAATCGAACCAATTTGGGCATTTGAAAGTTGCAGGTTTTTCCTAGCCATTTTGTTGCAGAGTTTTTGTTCACTGCGATCGCGGGGGTGATGTCGCGATCTCATAGAAGCAGTTGGAGGGTTAGGAGTTTTGTTCAATGTGATTGCGTTTATGGGGTTGCGATCACAGAGTGTTATCAAGTAGAGCATCGCGATCGCATTGGTGCCTATGCGTTCACATAGAAGGGATTGAAGGTCAGGCCATTTTGTTCAACACGATCGCAGCTAGGGTCCCCCGTTCGCACAGCTTAGAGAAGAGGTGCATCACGATCGTAGGTGGTGATACGCGATGGCATAGATTAAAAAGTCACCTGGGCAGAATAGATTTAAGTCATTTTGTTCCGCAAGATAGGTTATTTTCCACTATTTTTGTGCATCCTTGAGAGATTTTGGACAGAAATTGAAGGGGATTTCAACTGGGATTGATTGGAGGTGAGTTTTATGAACTAAAAACATGATTTAATTGTTGAATCGACCTAGAAATTCATGAAAATTTATCAAAAGGGGGAAGAACTAGGGCTTGAATTTTGATATTTCAAACTGGGTTTTGATGGGTCATTTGAGCTCGGATTTGGGAGTTCTTGGTATGTATGGACTCGCGGCGAGAAAGGAATCCGTTGATGTAAAATTTTCTAAAATTCGAGAAGTGTGCTCGGGGCTCAGGTTTTGCAAATTTCATGATTTTCGATGTTTTTTGTTTTTTTTCGATTGGGTTATTATCCCTTAACCTATTGTGACGTATTCGTTGTGGTTTTGGTCAGATTCGACGCTCGAGGAGGCCGATTAGAGAGGCAAGGGCATAGCGAGCTAGGATTTTGGCCGACTTGAGGTGAGTAATGATAGTAAATGATGTCCTGAGGGTTTAAAACCCCGGATTGCACAACGTAGTGCTATATTGAGGTGAAACACGCACCTAATGACGAGCTCGAGATTGTTTACCATTGGGGATTGTGACTTGGTCCATCCCGATTTATCGTTTTACCGCGTATTTAACTGAAATGTGCTTGTTAGCAACATGATTTGGGCTTATTGCCATATTTTGGGCTTCATGCCGACTACTTGAATCCTTCGGGGACTTTTATCACCATTTCCTCACTATTTTGATATATTACTTGAACTCAGTACCATTGATTAACACTATTTTACAAACTCAGCCATTTTTATTTGAATTTTGAGATTTAAATGATATTTCCAATATTGTTGGGGCTGAGCACTACTGTTTTACTGATGCCCGAGCGACTTGTGATGATTTCTAGACTAAGTGAGGCCGAGGGCCATATGTGAGGATAAGCTGAGTGATATGAGATGCTTTATATGCCACGAGGTGGCTAGAGTGATGGGAGGCCGAGTGATGTGAGGCTGAGTGTTGAGTGATGATGCCACGAGGTGGCTTGATATAGCACTTGGGCCGTAAGGGGCCCCTCTGGAGTCTGCACACCCACAGTGAGCGCAGGTACCCATATGATCTGAGAGTGGGCCCGAGGGACTGATATTATGCTGAGTGACTGATACTGAGCTCGAGGGACTGATACTATGCTGATGTGACGACCCGACCCGTTGTCTCATGTGTTACTGCTCCATTTTCCCCGCTTTATGCTTCTTCATGTTTCATTATCAGTATGTGGTGTGTTAGAGTTGATTTGAATTGGTATTGGTGGAAAAGGAGACACTTAGTCTCTTTAAGGAAGGATTAAGTTGGAAAAGTCAACCGGACATTGACTTATGAGTTAGAGGGCTCGGATGTGATTTCTGGCAAATCAGTTAGCTCCGGGAGGTGATTTGTGACTTAGGAGTGCAATCGAAATTGATTTTGGAGGTCCGGTGTAGAATTAGGCTTGAATTGGCGAAGTTAGTATTTTGGCAAATTCCGGTTGATGGGCGAGATTTTGATCCGAGGGTCGAAATGGAATTCCGAGAGTTGCTGTAGCTTTGTTGGGTGATTTTGGATAGGTGTGCAAATTTTTAGGTCATTCAGGTATCGTTTGGTCGGGTTTTTGATCGAAAGTGCATTCCGAAAGTTTTTGAAGAACTTAGGCTTGAATCCGATATAATTTGATGGTTTTAGTGTTGTTTGATGTGTTTTCATGATTGGAAAAAGTTTGAATAATGTATTAGGATGTATTGGTATTTTTGGTTGAGGTCCCGGGGGCCTCGGGGTTAGTTCGGATGGATAAACAGAGAGTTTTTGGATTTTTCAAGGAAATGAGCTGCTAGTATCTGGTATTCTCGCACTTGCGGTTATAGGACTGCAGGTGCGGTCAGCACAACCGACCCCATGTGCTGGTAAGTGCCTAGCCTACCCCAGCGAAGTAATGACGAGGCTAGGACCAGACACTCACATAAACCTGTGCAGTTTAAATATACATACAACAAGAAATGACCGGAAATAACATGTAATATTTGGGAAGGGGAAGACATACTCTGGGGTGGCAACAAAATATAATATCAGAAATAAACGAGTAATGGAATTAAAATGACTTTCAAGTTCAACTCATCTTGTTGCAGGCGTGTAACCCGATCCCACTTCATTTTATATCTTGTGGTAGGCGTACCACCCGCTCCCATTTTCAATTCATATCCTGTGGTAGGCGTACAACCCGCTTCCATTTCAATTTATATCTTGTGGTAGGCGTACCACCCGCTCCCATTTCATTTTATATCTTATGGTAGGCATACCACCCGCTCCCATTTTATTTTTATCATCGTGTACAATATATTACCGTCAAAGGAAACCAATAATAAATAATCAAACAATATATTACCGGCAAAGGAAACCAATAATAGATAATCAAACAATATTTTACTGACAAAGGAAACCAATAATAAATAATCAAACAATATATTACCAGCAAAGGAAACCAATAACAATTAATCACAACTTATTTTCGGCAACAGAAACCAATACTCGGTGTCAAGGTTCAACAAATAAGTCTTTCATAAACTTAAATATGAATACGAAATTTATCAATTTAAGACCCACGGTCATGCTCGACACCGACGTATGGATACTCGTCACCATGCCCATACGCGCACTCGACGAGTAACAATTAATCAAATACGACTTAACTCCTATTCCCTCAAGCTAGGGTAGACCAAACACTTACCTCGCTTAGCTACCAATTCAAAATTTCTACAAGCCTTCGCCTAGCGAATTCGTCCGAAGCTTCAAATCTAGATAGGAACAATTCGATTAAGTTAATAAAAATTATAGAAATTAATTCCATATGAAACTCTACATTTTTCATTTAAAATTTGAGGTTGTATTTCCGCTAATTGATGTTATTGAGTCATATTTTTGCTAATCACTTATGCTTAACTATTTTGAAAGAGATAAAATTAGTTGGCTGGCCTTGTCTTCACGAGAGGTGCCATCACGATCGGAGCGGGCTTTGGGTCATGACAAGTTGGTATCAGAGCCTAGGTTATTAGGTCTCACGAGTCATGAGCAGGTTTAGTAGAGTCTCGTGGATCGGTACGAAGACATTTGTATTTATCCTCGAGAGGCTATAGAACCTTTATGAAAACTTCACATTTTTGAATTCTTCTCATGCGTCCTTGATTCAGCTTGAGATATAACTCTTGAAACTCCTTCCACGCACTCGCATGTGCGCATGAGCTCTCGGTACTTGATGTGCCTTGATGGCTTGTGTTTCCCCGATCGAGGGGCGAGATGTAATCTCTGTGAGTTTATGTTGGGCCAGTCTGGAGGACTTAAAGCCGGATCTTTGTCTATGGCTTGAGCATAGAGGTGCTGACTGTATGAGTAAGTGCTGTGAACTTATACATTCGGTATTGTCCCTAATAGTGGAAGTGATGGCTGGATAGCCACGTGATAACATATTAGTACTGCGAGGCGTATCCATATGATTTGGAATTGATGAGAAGGGTCTGCTGAATGATGGAAGAACTATTAGATGCTTGAAGTCCATCTTGATTCGAGTTATAACCCGAGTTATGGGCGTGTGAAGAATCTTTTCATGTCTCCTAGTTGGGAGTGAAGAAAATTTCATGTTGCGATATGAGTACACACTCAGGAGGATCAAGTGACTGCATAATGTTTATGGCGGTGGAAAGTATACAGAAATGTTAGTTGGAGGCAAAATAGGTGGGTTATCTCTTGCGGAGGGTTCTAAAATAGTGTGATCCTTATGTTATCTATTAGAAGAACTCATTTACAAGTAAAAAAAGAGTGGGCTTAACTGTGGTGTGAGTGAATGCGAGATTTGCAGAAGAATTAAAAATTATAGATAAATTGTGTTTCCACAAGCTTATGAAGGATTGAGTTTAATCTCACTATGGTATTAAGGCAGCATGGAGTATATGCATTATGAGTTATTGTGCGTTTTGATCAATGGCTTCGAGCCAAGTTGGGGAGGTTGCTATTGATTAGCTGATTGCACGACTATGTGTTATGTTGGTTCCAGTTTGAGACATGCTGGCGAATCAGTTCTGGTCGCAGAAATTGAGCCGAGGATGGCACGAGTGAAACAAAATTTTGACAAAGGTTATATGGTGCTTTGTAGATGTGTGAGAATCAGAGGATGTCTTAAGCTGTTATTGGTAAAGAATGCTTGGTGCATGGAGCAGGAAGATGTTTATTTGTATTGGGATGAGGTCATATCCTGTGGTGTCTGAGTGGTAATGAGGCACGGATGGTTAGGTTTGTTTGATCAGGTGAATTGCAGTTTGAATAAGAAGTAAATGACTCTCGAGAATGGTTTTAATGTGTTCAAGATTTTACATGTAATAATCAGGTGTCTTAAGGTTGTGTATGTGGTTAGAGACTGTGTTTTCATTGGAAAAGGTCAAGACTTGTGGTATTTTTCTGTTAATTATAGGATTCTATGTATCAGTATCTGGAAATTAAAGGTAACAGATTTAGATTCGCAGGAATTTCTTCAGAGTAAAGTATTTTGGAATGTGGTGTTTCTGGGAATATTCGAGAGAGGATTCAGTGGCTTATGGGTCTTAGACAGTGGGGTCTTGTGTTTGGGTCTCGTGTAGTGAGCCTGGGTTGAGTAACTGTGGTGCTATAGCAGTGGAATATCAAGTTGATAATGAATCAGAAGGGAAATTAGATAGATGGAATAGCTTGATAGTAGACCAAATCAGTATGGTAAGGATAAGATTAATTCTTCGTATGTGTTCGAGGTAATGAGCCTTACAAGTATTTTGCAGCAATGCTCTTGGGTTTTGATGGCTCGCTTAGCTTGGTCGAGTTAGAAGGATTTCTGTCCTGGCAGTTTAATTTATGCAAACGGAATTGAGAGAGTTCTTGTTGATTTCTACCGTGGTTGAAGAGGTGTATTTTTTTTTTACAAATATGAGAGGCATGGAATGTGTAATGATTTTTCTTCTATATGAGATCAATGGAAGTTCTTGACTAGTTGAGTGCGTAGATGTCTATATCTCGGAAGGGAGATAAAATTTTTCTTATTATCCTTGGATAGTATGGTATATGCAGTATGTTGTGGAGGATTGAGATTTGCATGTACGAGGTTTCAGTTTAGTTCTGAAAGGAAGTTCATAAAACTCCTAGGAAACAGGTAGCCTCAGATAATCAAGGAAATGATACTTCTAATTGGAAGTAATTTGACAAGAGTATACATCTCAGAAAAACGTAATGTGATTAAACTAATGATACTTCAGTAGTATTGCAGCGCTTTCTTGTTAGATCGACTGCTGATATCTGAGTTTGTTTATGGCACATGGGAATTTTAGAATATCTTTCGTGGAACGATTGGGTACTTGAGGTGTGATATGTATTCATACAGCGGAACTTGGGATCAGGTATGGTGATTCGCATCCTGTATGGAGTTGGAGACTGGGAGTTCTCATGTACAGACTATGTTGTGGTTGTGGATCGTGTGTATCGGTACCGTTTAGCGGCTACTAGGATTTGGAGGCCCGAGTGGATCTTTCTTTGCTTGGTATGTTAGATTTTGGATATGATGTTGGGGTGTAGACTGGTTGTCTCAGTGTTGGGTTATTCTAGACAATTGCGCTATGGGCTATGCCGAAAAATGCCACGGATTGAGCCGCGAGGTGCGTCGGATTATGTTCTAGCAGAGTGGTTTATATTTCAAAGACCCAGCGGACGACAGGGAAGGATTGCTTTTCTTAATTGGGCCTTCGTGATGGATGTCAGTGCAAAGGTTTCTACCATTGATTTAATTCCAGTGTTGAGGGACTTTTCGGATGCGTTTCTTGTGGCCGGGCATGTCACCGGGTCATGTTGTGGATTTCGGTATTGATTTGGGCTGGGCACCGTATCGTACGGCTCCAGCAGGAGTTATAGTTGTGGAAGGAGCAGCTTCATGCTTCCTTGGCAATGTGTTCGTTGGCAGGCCGATGTGGCTACGTATTTAGCTTGAATTGGCTTGGTTGGCCCCGAATTGTATTGTTGAGGGATAGGTTGATTCGATCCTTATTGAGCTTGTTAGTGATCTGAGGAGATCTATGAGTTGCTTTTTGATGTTGTGAGACGTTATGATTTGTTGGTTATAGGCACATGTGATGCGGTTCTATCGGGGATTCATAGTGAAAGTCGAGCGGGAAGAGTAATTGGGTGTTGCTCGGTAAATGGAGTATTGGTTATGACCTATCAGGTTGCGTGTCGTATGTTATTTGTTTCACTGTGGGTGTAATGAATTGCTTTGGTTCCCGACATCAAGTTTTGCATGGCTGTCGATTTTGAGCATAGTGACTTGAGGTGTTTCATGTGTAATAATGTTTGGATAGGATCGCACATTGTAGTAAGGCCACATGGAGATATGACCTTTCAGGGTAGATTCAGGTGTTCTATTTCTATGATGTGAGGCGGGGTCTCAGCCTGGTGTTTTGATGGTACTGATGACCTTGAGGTACAACTCTTTCATTTGAGTCATTTTTCATGATTTGAGTATATTCAGACTGTTTCTTATTGGTGAGCGTATTATGCAAGTTGCGGCTTAGGCCTGTATTGAGGTGTCATATCACCAGAGTGGTGTGTTGGATTTGAGGTGATCGTTGGGGTCACTAATGTATACGAATGGATTTGATTTCAGCTTGTTGGAAGGATAATATCGAGGTTCGGCTCGAAATCTGCTATGGTATTAGTCAAAAGGGAAGTGGCTTCATGAATGGTTGATATGAGAAATGGTTACGCTTTATTGCGTGTTTCATTTATCGTTGGCAGTATATGAAAGTGTTAGAATAAGACCTTAGTTGATAAGAGGTTTTCTATCGGTATTCGGGTGTTGTGGGCAACTGCTATGGATAAAAGTTATCGTTTCGAGTATTTGGGTTATGTAGTACATCATATTATTGAACCTAAGGTTGCAGGTATGGGTTATTACAGCCGGTGCGGGCTTATTCTGAGTATAGATGTGAGGTTTTGATCTTGTGTGTGATTTTGGAAAGTGCAATGTGGTTCTATGGTTTATGGACGAGATGGATTGTGAAATTTTAGCTATATTGTGTTATCGGACCTATTCAAGATTGGGTGACGTGGGATCACCCCCGGGTATATGCTTGGTAATGTCATTCAGCTATTGGTTGGCTTCTAGGACAACTTTGGGTACGCTCGAGGATGAGTGTTTGTTTAAGTTGGGGAGGATGTGACGACCCGACCTGTCGTCTCATGAGTTACCGCTCCGTTTTCCCCATTTTATGCTTTTTCATGTTTCATTATCAGTTTTGGTGTGTTAGAGTTGATTTGGATTGGTTTTGGTAGGAAATGAGACACTTAGTCTCTTTAAGGAAGGTTTGGTTTTGAAAAGTCAATCGGAGGTTGACTTATGAGTTATAAGGCTCAGATGCAATTTTTGGTGATTCGGTTAGCTTCGGGGGTTGGTTTGTGACTAAGGAGTGTGA
Source organism: Nicotiana glauca (assembly GCA_026770625.1). NCBI lineage: Eukaryota > Viridiplantae > Streptophyta > Magnoliopsida > Solanales > Solanaceae > Nicotiana > Nicotiana glauca. The sequence continues at coordinate 127,412 of MU700538.1, read as the reverse complement.
TCGGAATTGATTTTGGAGGTCCGGTGTATAATTAGGCTTGAATTGGCGAAGTTACTATTTTGGCGAATTCCGGTTGATAGGTGAGATTTTGATCCGGAGGTCGAAATGGGATTTAGAGAGTTGCTGTAGCTTCATTAGGTGATTTTGGATATGTGTACAAAATGTCAGGTCATTCGGAGGTGTTTTGGTCGGGTTTTTGATCGAATGCGTGTTTCGGAAGTTTTAGAAGAACTTAGGCTTGAATTCGATGTGATTTGATGGTTTTGGTGTCGTTTGAGGTGTTTTGACAATTGGAACAAGTTTGGATGATGTTTTGGGATGTGTCTGTGCTTTTGGTTGAGGTCGTGGGGGCCTCGGGGGCCTCGAGGTGATTTTGGATGGTTATCGGAGAAGTTGAAATTTTGTTGCAGCTGAAGAATCTGTGCTTCCGGTATTTTCACATCTGTGGTTGGTGGACCGCAGATGTGGCGCCGCAGATGCGAGTTGTTCATCGCAGAAGCAAAAAGGGGGCAGGCGAGCTGGATTGCAGAAGCGGCTAATGGGACCGCATCTGCGGAATCGCAGATGCGAAAGATGCTCGCAGATACAGCTTAGGCCAGTTTAATGAATTCCGCAGAAGTGGGCGTGTTGACCGCATATGCGGAAGGCGCAGATACGGTATTTTGACCGCAAATGCGGTAATGGCTAGGCAGAATGTTATAATCTCATTTCACCCGCGATTTGGGTCATTTTTCCCCCATGGTTGATCATTTTCAGAGCTTTTTGGCGGAGATTAAAGAGGGATTCGAGGGGAATCGATTGGAGGTAAGATTTTTTTATCTCAATACTCGTTTTTATTATGAAATCCACCTAGAAATTCATGGAATTTACCTAAAAATGGAAGAAGCTAGGGCTTGAGTTTTTGATATTTTAAATTGGGATTTGATGGGTCATTTTTTGAGCTCGGATTTGAGAGTTCTTGGTATGTATGGACTCGTGGCGAGATAAGAAACCCATTGATGTGAAAATTTATGAGATTTGAGAAGTATGCCTGGGGCTCGGGTTTTGGTAATTTCAGGATTTGTGACCGTTATTGATTGTTTTCGCTTGAGCTTTGTTCCCTTAGCATATTGTGATGTATTTGCTCTGATTTTTGTTAGATTCGACGCGCGCGAAGTCCGATTTGAGTAGCAAAAGCGTCGCGAGCTAGAGATTTCGCCAGTGTAGGACGTAAACTTCAGCTCCTCCTGCTGCAATTTTTAAGCAATAACTAAAAAACTTCATCACCTAGGCCGAAATTTTTGGTGTAATACAATTTTTTAATTTAGCCAGTGTAGGAGGAAAACTTCAGCTCCTTCTGCTGAAGTTTTTAAACAATAACTAAAAAACTTTAGCACCTAGGCCGAAGTTTTTGGTGTAATACGATTTTCTAATTTATCCAGTGTAGGAGGAAAACTTCAGCTCCTCCTGCTGAAGTTTTTAAATAATAACTAAAAAACTTCAGCACCTAGGCCGATATTTTTTGATGCAATATGAATTTTTAATTTAGCTAGTGTAGGAGGAAAACTTGAGCTCCGCCTGCTGAAATTTTTAAGTAATAACTAAAAAACTTAAGCAACTATACCGAAGTTTTTTGATGCAGTATGAAAATTTTAATTTATGTTTTATTGTTTCTAACTCAGTGTATGAGGAAAACTTCAGCTTTCAATTATTAACAAAAAAACTCAAGCAACTATGCTGAAGTTTTACAACAATCATATACTGTTTTAATATAATTTCTTCTTCGTTGTGTTATTTGCCAGCTCGTTAACTAAATAACTTCAGCTTAGAATGTTAGAATTCATCGTCAAACAGATTTAGAATTGTAAATTCAGCATATCAGTGAAGTTGCTCAAACAACTTTAATCAATCAATCAGAAAACATATAAGTCAAAAAATACTTACAATGTATTTGAATTTGAATTTGAATTTGAATATGGAATTTGAATTCGAGACGCGATCTCCGGAGAGACAGACTGATAGAGAAGATACGGAGGAGATTTGGAATTTGAATCTGGGATTACGGAGGAGAGACGGACTTTTATATGTTTTGAAAGGGGTATAATGGTCATATTATTATAAAACTTTTGTTAGTTGGTTACGAAATCAATAGTTTTTAAAAATAGAGTGTAGGTTAAAAGATGGCATAAAAACAGGGTACGACTGCAAATCCCCCGTTGTTGTAGTCTCCCAAAAGGGCAAAGGGTATCCCAGTGCACAAAATATCCCTTGTTTATGTAGGATTTAGGAAAGTGTTGTACCCTAAAGGGTGTTATATAAGCAGTGTAAATGCCTAATTTTTGCTTTTTCTTTTTCTTCTACTTTATATGATTATTATGTATGCATTTATAGACTTTTGAATTAAGTTTTAGTTCAATTAGTTTGTTAAGGGGGTTAAGGGACTGAGCTTTCCATTTTAAAGAAGAAATTAACCCAAATTTGGACAAAAATGGCAGCCCAGACCCGGTCCAGACCATGTGGTCTGAGTGATGCAATGACTCATTTGTGAGGTGAGATTAAATCTCATCCATTCAATCTCATTAAATCCAACGGCTCTCCTTCCTCATCATCTCAGGTATTTAAAGCCTTAATTCTCCAATTCTTTGTCCCTAGTTTCCCCTTATTTCTTCTCTTCTCCCTCTCCCCAGTACTGCCGCTGTCACCTTCCCCATGATGGCTTCGCCGGTCAAAAATCGCCACCACCGACAGATCACCACCAAACCATTTCATTTTTATATCGTTCTTTCCCTCTCTTCATCCTCTACACCAATCCAAATCCCAAATACCCGTAATAATTCTCAATCATACCGAATCTACCCTCAACCCTAGCCACCCAAATTTTCTTTTTGTTCTTTCTTAAATTCGTGACAAACTAGTCATCCCCACCCCATAACTCTAACATAAACATGTAGATCTCCCTGAGATCTACATTTTCCCTCTAGATTTACCTCGAAAAGCCTTACCGTCGCCGGCCAACCACCCCTACTGCCACGACAACTCACTATCATATCATCCACAACCACCATTGATCCACCACTCAATAGTGCTCGGGTGGTCGATTTGTTGCGGTTCGCATTGTCCTTGAGATTTGAGGACAATCAATTTGGATCGTTTGATAAATCACTAACTATATTTTTATTTTTATTTTAGTTTTTGAGTTTTACTTTTCTTTTTGTAGTTTCTAGTTTGTTTCTCTATTTTGATTGATTACTATTAATTAGAGTTTTAAGTTAGTATAATTGTTGATTAGTCATCTCTGTTTATCCTAGTTATTTATTAGATTATCATCGACCAAATTGATCTTAGTGTCATCAGATCGTCATTCAGCTAGTCGTTTGTTTAAGTTGATATTAATTGTTGTTCAATAGCTTACCAATGCTCATTTAATTTACGTTTTAGGCAGTGTTTCCTGATTTTGATCATCTTTCCTGTTAGTTGCATAAATCAATTTTTTTTAATCTAGTTAGTTTGAGTATTGGTCTCATTTGAAGTCTTGTTTCTGTTTTGACAATTATTAGTTGTTTGAATTTTATTTGGTTCAAATTAATGTTTTTGATATTGATTTAGTTCAAAGCTAAAATTTAGTTAGTGTAATCATGAAATATGGTATCCTAGTAGCTTGCTTTTCACTACTAGAGTGGCTGAAAAGACCATTTCACTCCATGTTTGTCACGACCCGGATTTTTCACCCTTGGGAGTCGTGATGGTGCCTACTAATAGGAGCTTGGCAAGCCAATTATCAATTACCTCTTTTAGCGAATGTCGACAATATTAGAGACAATGGAGCATTTAATAATAAAGCGGAAGTCTCAAATATAATTAACTGAAAGAAATGCGGAAGTATAACATGATCCTGTACCCAAGACTGGTGTCACAATACTCACGAACGTCTAGAGAATATAAATACAAGGTTTGAATGAAACATAAAACTGTCTGCTTCGGTACAAATGATAACAAACTGAATAAAATAGAAATGGCCTCCGAGCCTGCGGACGTCAGCAAGGCTACCTCGAATGTCCCCGGACTGAAGTCAGTTCCCAACCAACTACTGCTGTCCAAAAGCTACTGCTCCAGCACTGTGATCTGTGCAAAAATATGCACAGAGTGTAGTATCAGCACAACCAATCCCATGTGCTGGTAAGTGCCTGGCCTAACCCCAGCGAAGTAGTGACGAGGCTAGGACCAGACTCCGGACAAACCTATATATATATATCAGGAACATGCTTATGGGGTAGCAGATAAAACGGAATATCAGGAATGACAAAAGGAAGTACATCTTATTTCTTCTAACACAGAATAAGGGAAAAACATACCACTTTCACTCATTTCAATTTCCTCTCGTTGTAGGCGTGCAACTCGATCCCATCTCTCATAATATCACGTGGTAGGCGTACCACTCGATCCCATTTGATAATATCACGTGAAAGGCGTACCACTCGATCCCATTTCATATAATAATGTGGTAGGCATACCACTTGGTCCCATTTCATAATATCACGTGGTAGGCGTACCACTCGCTCCCATTTCGGCATATAATGTGTGGTAGGCGTACCACTCGCTCCCATTACAATATATCATGTGTGGTAGGCGTACCACTCGCTCTCATTTCTTTCAACACAATACACAATATAGTCCCGACAAGGGAAAAGATGTCATAATAAACTATCCCGGCAAGGGAGCAAGAAAATATAATAAACTATCCCGGCAAGGGAACAAGATAATATAATAAACTATCCCGGCAAGGGAACAAGATAATATAATAAACTATCCCGGCAAGGGAGATCTAGCTATAACCAAACTTATTCAATTTCTACTTAACCCAATTAAATCAATACTCAGTCTCATCAATTACTGGCTCGGTGTTAAAGATTTCCAACCAACTCCTCATAAAAAATAATTAAGAATTCAATAATTCAGCAATTCAGGACTCACGGTCATGCTCGACACCAGTGTATAGATACTCGTCACCATGCCTATACACCGTACTCGACAAATAGAAATTAGAAAATAAGACTCTACTCCTATTCACTCAAGCCAAAGTTAGCCAAACACTTACCTCAATTTCCACGGCTAAATAAACCGACAATGACCGGTTTCCCTCTCGAATTCGGCTCCAACTCAATCAAATCTATGAAATAACAACTTTATAATATCAATAATAGCTAAATAAATCAAACCCAATGCCTAAATATAGATTTCTAAGCTTTCTTCCCGAAAATTCCAAAATTGACCCCGGGCTCGCTTGGTCAAAACCTGAGGTTCGGACCAAATTCATATCCCCCATTCCCCCACAAGCCCGAATATATAATTTGTTTTCAAATTCGACCCCAAAATGAGGTCTAAATCAAAGAAGATTGAAAAGCCCTAACTCTACCCATTTCCCCCAATTTCAACCCTAGATTACATGATTTAAATGATGAAGGAAAGTGAAAGAAACAAGTTAAATATTACTTACCCAAGAAGCTTTGGTGAAAAAGAGCTCTAGAAATCGCCTATGGGCTGTGGAGATGATGAGTTCGTGTGTTTTTGGGTGAAAATTCTTGTCACTGTTTTGCTTTGGGTATTTAAAATCACTGGGCAAAATTGCCCTTCGCGTTCGGGGGAAGGGATCGCGTTTGCGAAGGGTTATCAGAAAGGGCATCACGAACGGGGATTGTAAGACGCGAACGCATAGAAGGAAAAGGGCTGGGGTCCTGGGATTGGTCTACGCAAACGCGTGGACCCTAACGCGAATGCGGGGAAGGAAACAACAAAGCTTCACGGTTGCAGTGGTATGCACGCGAACGCGAAGAAGAAAGTGATGCTGGGCCCTGATGGTCAAATAACCTTACGCGTTCCCGAGGGCCCGAAAACGAACGTGAAGAAGGAAGGAGACAAAGCTACGCGAACGCGAGGGAGAGTGTGCGGTCGCGAAGAAGGAAATCCCCGAGCAAAAATATCAGATTTTTCTGCAACTTTCTACTAAGTTCAAAACACCTCGAACGACCTCCGAAACACTCCTGAGCTCTCAGGGCTCCTAACCAAACACACACACTAACTCGAAAACCTCATACAAACTCAACCGTGTGATCAAATCGCTAACATAACATCAAGAACAAGGAATCAAACCTCAAAATTATCACTTTTTTATCAAACTTCATAAACTTTCATTTTTATATATTTAGGCCCGAAACTCGTCAAATGACGTCCGATTTCATCAAAATTTTACCGAAAGCGCTTAAACCATATATAAGACTTGTACCGGGCGTCGGAACCAAAATACGAGTCCAATACCATAGTCTTATAATCAAATTTAATTTCTAATTTCCTTAAAAATTTTAGAAAAATAATTTCTTTTAAAAATTCATTTCTTAGGCTGGGACCTCGGATTTCAATTCCGGGCATATGCCCGAGTCCCATATTTTTCTACGGGCCTTCCGGGACCGTCCAATCACGGATCCGAGTTTGTTTATCTAAAATGTTGACCAAAGCCAACTTTAATCATATTAATATCAAAATTCATCATTTTTCAAATAGAATTCATTTTTAAGCTTTCCGGTTACGTGCCCGGACTGCGCATGCAAATTGAGGCGACTAAAAGTGAGGTTTTCAAGGCCTCAGAAGTGCAGAAAAAGAGAGAAAACAGGTGATGACCCTTTGGGTCGTCATATTCTCCACCTTTAAAACAATCGTTCATCCTCGAATGGATAAAAGAAAGAAGTACATGAGTCGGGAAACATATGAGGATAACGGCTCCGCATATCATACTCGAACTTCCAGGTCGATGCCTCAGGAGGCTGACCTCTCTACTGAACACACACAGATGGAAAACTCTTCAACCTCAACTGTCGAACCTGCCGGTCTAGAATAGTTACCGGCTCCTCCTCATAAGACAGATCCTTTTCCAACTGGACAGTGCTGAAATCTAACACGTGTGCTGGATCACCGTGATACCTCCGAAGCATGGACACATGAAACACTGGATGTACGGCTGACAAGCTAGACGGCAAGGCAAGTCTATAAGCCACCTCTCCCACTCGATCAATGATCTCAAATGGCCCGATGAACCTAGGGATAAGCTTGACCTTCTTACCAAATCTCATCACGCCCTTCATAGGCGACACTCGGAGCAAGACCCGCTCACCAACCATGAAAGCTACATCCCGAACCTTGCGGTCTGCATAACTCTTCTGCCTAGACTGAGCGGCACGAAGCCTATCCTGAATGATCTTGATCTTATCCAAGGCCTCCTGAACTAAATCTGTACCCAATAATCGAGCCTCTCTCGGCTCAAACCATCTAACTGGAGACCAACATCGCCTATCATACAATGCCTCATATGGAGCCATCTAAATGCTGGACTGGTAGTTGTTGTTTTAGGCAAACTCCGCTACAGGCAAGAACTGATCCCACGAACCTCCAAAGTCGATAACACAGGTCCGGAGCATATCCCCCAAAATCTAAATAGTCCGCTCGGACTGACCATCCGTCTGGGGATGAAATGCTGTGCTCAAATCAACCTGGGTGCCCAACTCTCGCTGAACTGCTCTCCAGAAGCGCGAGGTAAAATGCGTAGCCAAAATGATAGGTGCCAGCACCCCATGAAGGCGAACAATCTCACTGATGTAGATCTCAGCTAACCTCTGTGATGAATATGCGGTTAAAACAGGAACAAAATACGCTGACTTGGTCAGTCTATCAATAATGACCCAAATAGCATTAAACTTCATCTGCGTCATCGGAAGTCCAGTAACAAAATCCATAGTAATCCTCTCCCACTTCCACTCGGGAAGCTCAATCCTCTGAAACAATCCACCAGGTCTCTGATGCTCATACTTAAACTGCTGACAGTTCAAACATCGATCCATATATGCAACAATATCTTTCTTCATTCTGCGCCACCAATAGTGCTGCCTCAGATCCTGATACATCTTTGCGGCGCCCAGATGAATAGAATACCGAGAACTATGGGCCTCCTCTAAGATCAAGTATTGAATCTCATCAACATTGGGCACACAAGCTCGCCCCTGCAATCTCAAAACACCATCATCATCTAAGGTCACCTTCATGGCACCTCCACAATACACCGTGTCTCTCATGACACACAAATGGGGATCATCAAACTGCCGATCACGGATACGCTCCAACAATAAAGAATGAGCGACCGTGCAAGTTATCCCTCGGCTAGGCTCCGAAATATCCAACCTCACAAATCGGTTGGCCAGGGCCTGAACATCCAAAGCAAGCGGTCTCTGGCTGACCGAAATATAAGCAAGACAGCCTATGCTAGCTGACTTCCTACTCAATGCATCAGCCACCACATTGGCCTTCCCCGGGTGATACAAGATAGTAACATCATAATCTTTCAACAACTCCAACCACCTCCCCTGCCTTAAATTCAACTCCTTTTGCTTGAACAAGTACTGAAGACTCTTGTGATCAGTGTACACCTCACACATCAAACCATATAGATAATGCCGCCAAATCTTCAAAGAATGAACAATGGCTGCCAAATCTAGATCATGAACCGGATAATTCTTCTCATGGATCTTCAACTGCCTCGAAGCATAGGCAATGACTTTTCCATCCTGCATCAATACTGCACCAAGCCTAATATAGGACGCATCACAATAGACTGTATAAGGCCCTAAACCTGTAGGCAAAACCAATATCGGTGCTGTAGTCAGAGCTGTCTTGAGCTTCTGAAAGCTCGCCACACACTTATCTGACCATCTGAACTAGGTGCCCTTCTGGGTCAATCTGGTCATCGGGGCTGCAAATAGACGAAAACCCCTCCACGAATCGATGATAATAGACTGCTAACCCTAAGAAACTCCGAATATTTGTAGCTGATGCTGGTCGAGGCCAGTTCTTGACTGCCTCAATCTTCTTCGGGTCCACCTGAATACCCTCTGCTGATACAACGTGACCCAGGAATGCAACCAAAATCAACCAGAACTCACACTTTCAGAACTTAGCATATAACTGACTATCCTTCAGAGTTTGAAGAACCACTGTGAGGTGTTGCTCGTGCTCCTCCTGACTGCGGGAGTATATCAGAATATCATCAATGAAAATTATCACGAACAAGTCAAAATAAGGCCTGAACACTCGATTCATCAATTCCATAAATGCTGTTGCGGCATTGGTCAACCCAAATGACATAACCAGGAACTCATAATGCTCGTACCGAGTGCGGAATGCTGTCTTAGGGACATCAGATGCCCTAATCGTCAACTGATGGTAGCCAGATCTCAAGTCAATCTTGGAAAATACCCCGGCACCCTGAAGCTGGTCGAACAAATCATTAATCCTCGGCAGTGGATACTTGTTCTTAATCGTCACTTTGTTCAATTGCTGGTAATCAATGCACATCCTCATCGAACCATCCTTTTCCTTAACAAATAACACTGGCGCACCCCAAGGCGAAACACTGGGTCTAATGAAACCCTTCTCAAGCAAATCCTGCAATTGATCCTTTAACTCTTTCAACTATTGCAGGGCCATGCAATACGACGGAATAGAAATGGGCTGAGTGCCTGGAGCCAGATCAATGCAGAAATCAATATCCCTGTCGGGCGGCATACCCGGTAGGTCTAAAGGGAAACCTCGGGTAACTCCAGAACGATAGGTAGAGAATCAATAGAAGGGAGCTCTATGTTGGAATCACGAACACACACCAAATAAGTAAAACACCCCTTCTCGACCATGCGTCAAGCCTTCACATATGAAATAACACTGCGGGTGGTATGCCCTAGGGTCCCTCTCCACTCCAAACGGGGCAAATCTGGTAAAGCCAAGGTCACGGTCTTGGCATGGAAATCCAAAATAGCATGATATGGGGACAATAATTCCATCCCTAATATGACGTCAAAATCCACCATGTCTAAGAGCAACAAATCAACATGGGTCTCAAGACCCCCAAACACTACCACACAGCAACGATGCACTCGGTCGACCACTATAGAATCACCAACCGGTGTAGATACATAAACAAGAATACTCAAGGAATCACTAGGCATAACCAGGTACGGTGCAAAATATGACGACACATACGAATACATAGACCCAGGGTCAAATAGCACTGAAGCATCTCTATCACAGACTAGAATAATACCTGTAATAACTGCATCTGAAGACTCAGCCTCTGGCCTGGCTGGAAGAGCATAACACCGGGGCTGGGCCCCACATCCCGGAACCATATCTCTGGGATGATCGGCTGCTGGCTGGTCTCTACCTCTAGCGGTCCGAGCTCCACCTCTATGATCTCTACCTCCACCTCTATGGCCTCTACCCCCACCTCTAGCTGGCTGGGCAGGCTGTGGAACCTTCGGTGCCTGAATTATAGCATGCGAATTCTGATGCTGAGGGATGTCAGAAGCTCGAGGGCAATACCTAGCAATGTGCCTCGTGTCAGCACACATGAAACAAGCCCTCGACCGTTGGGAATAACGAAGTGGTGGTGCACTGAAAGACTACTGATCAGGACAATGCAGCTAAGAGTCTCTACCACCTGAAGTACCATGTGAGACCTGTAAGGCTGACTGAAAGGGCTTAGGAGGATGGCCTCTACCATAAGAATCTCTACCTCCAGACGAGGTACCACTGAATCTGCCTGAGTGACGGGGCCTCTTGTCTGACCCATGACGACCTCCCCGTGCAAGAGCCATCTCAACTCTACGGGCCGCATTGGCCGCCTCCTGAAAAGAAATCTCACTCCCGGCTCCCATATCCATCTGGAGACGGATCGACTGAATCAACCCATCAATAAACCTTCGCTCGCTCTCTCTCTCGGTGGGGAGTATCACAATAGCATGGCGAGCTAGATCAATGAATTGGGTCTCATATTGAGTGACTGTCATAGAGCCCCGCTGGAGGCACTCGAACTGCCTGTGAAGAGCCTCTCGCTGAGTAACTGGGAGAAACTTCTCCAAAAATAACTTTACAAACCGTTCCCAAGTCGGAGACGGTAACTCTACTGGCCTGGCTAAACAATAGTCCCTCCATCAAGTCTTGGCGGATCCAGATAGACGAAAGGTGGTGAAGTTGACCCCATTGGTCTCCATAATACCCATAGTCCGAAGAACCTCATGGTAGCTATATAAGAAATCCTGGGGGTCCTCTGTAGAAGCACCGCTAAATGTGGTAGTGAAGAGCTTGGTGAACCTATCCATCCTCCACAAAGCATCTGCGGACATAGCCGCTCCATCGCCGGTCTGAGTCACAATACCCGACTGAACTGCCACAGTTGGCTAAACCATTGGAACCTGAGCCTGGGGAGCTACCTGCTCCGGAGTACGTGTAGCAGGAGTCTGAACTCCTCCTCCAGCCTGAGAAGTGGCTGGTGCTACTGGAAGCAAACCCGCTCGAGAGACGCTCTCCATAAAACCTACCAACCTGACCAAACCGTCCTGAACAACTGGGGTGGCTATAAACCCCTCTGGGACCTGAGCTGGGCCCACCCGAGTAGCTGGGGCTATAACCTTTTCATCATAATCAACATGAGGCTCTGCCTCTGGGACTGCTGCTCGGGGCTGAGCTCTACCCCTACCTCGGCCTCTGGCACGGCCTCGGCCTCGGCCTCTACCCCTCGTAGGAGCTGCTACTGGGGGCTCAGGCCGCTGCGTGGTAGAAGAGGAAGCACGTGTTCTCACCATCTGCGAAAGAACAGATTAGAAAGACATTTAGTATTTGAGAAACAGACTCACACGACAAGAAAGAACAAAAGTGAAGTTTTCCTAACTCTGTAGCCTCTGGGTGATAAATACAGACGTCTCTGCACAGATCCCTCAGACTCTACCGAGTTTGTCTGTGAGTTGTGAGACCTATGTAACCTAGTGCTCTAATACCAACTTGTTACGACCCGAATTTCCCACACTCGGGGGTCATGATGGCGCCTACTAATAGGAGCTAGGCAAGCCAATTATCAATTACCTCTTTTAGCGAATGTCGACAATATTAGAGACAATGAAACATTTAATAATAATGCGGAAGTCTCAAATATAATTAACTGAAATAAAGGCGGAAGTATAACGTGATCCTCTACCCAAGACTGGTGTCACAATACTCACTAACATTTAGAGAGTACTAAATACAAGGTTTGAATAAAACATAAAACTGTCTGTTTCGATACAAATGATAACAAACTGAATAAAATAGAAAGGGGCTCCGGGCCTACGGACGTCAGCAAGGCTACCTCGAATGTCCCTGGACTGAAGTCAGCTCCCAATCAACTAGTGCTGTACAAAAGCTACTGCTCCAGCACTGTGATCTGTGCAAAAGATGCATAGAGTGTAGCATCAACACAACCGGCCCCATGTGATGGTAAGAGCTTGGTCTAACCCCAGCGAAGTACTGACGAGACTAGGACCAGACTTTAGACAAACCTGTACAGATATATATATACACAAATACAATGAAGTAATAGCGAAAAATAAACAATTAAAGCTGGGAGGGGGAAACATGCTTATGGGTAGCAGATAAAACGGAATATCAGGAATAACAAAAGGAACTACATCTGATTTTTTCTAACACAGAAAAAGGGAAAAACAAACCACTTTCACTCATTTCAATTTCCTCTCGTTGCAGACGTGCAACTCGATCCCATCTCTCATAATATCACGTGGTAGGCGTACCACTCGATCCCATTTCATAATATCATGTGTGGTAGGCATACCAATACATAATATAGTCCCAGCAAGGGAAAAGATGTCATAATAAACTATCCCCGCAAGGGAACAAGATATATAATAAACTATCCCGGCAAAGGAGATCCAACTATAACCAAACTTATTCAATTTATACTTAACACAATTAAATCAATACTCAGTCTCATCAATTACTGGCTCAGTGTTAAATATTTCCAACCAAGTCCTCATAAATAACAATTAAGAATTCGATAATTTAGCAATTCAGGACTCACGGTCATGCTCGACACCAGTGTATAGATACTCGTCACCATGCCTATACACCATACTCGACAAATAGCAATTAGCAAATAAGACTCTTCTCCTGTTCCCTCAAGCCAAAGTTAGACCAAATACTTACCTCAACTTCCACATCTAAATCAACCCACAACGATCGCTTTCCCTCTAAAATTCGGCTCCAACTCAATCAAATCTATGAAATAACGACTTTATAATATCAATAATAGCTAAACAAATCAAACTCAATGCCTAAATATAGATTTCTAAGTTTTCTTCCCAAAAATTCCAAAATCGACCCCGGGCCCGCTTGGTCAAAACCCGAGGTTCGGACCAAATTCATATCCCCCATTCCCCACGAGCCCGAATATACAATTTGTTTTCAAATTTGACCCCAAAACGAGGTCTAAATCAAAGAAGATTGAAAAGCCCTAACTCTACCTATTTTTTCCAATTTCAACCCTAGATTACATTATTTGAGCCCAAGAATTTGATAAATGATGAAGGAAAATGAAGGAAACAAGTTAAATAATACGTACCCAAAAGAGCTCTAAAAATCGCCTATGGGCTATGGAGAAGATGAGTTCGTGTGTTTTTGGGTCAAAAATCCCGTCACTGTTATGTTTTGGGTATTTAAAATCACTGGGCAAAATTGCCCTTCGCGTTCGCACGAAGGGTTATCAGATAGGGCATCGCGAACGCAGGCGGTAAGATGCGAATGCGTAGAAAGAAAAGGGCTGGGGTCCTGGGATTGGTCTACGCGAACGCGTGGACCCTAACGCGAACGTGGGGAAGGAAACAGCAAAGCTTCGCGATCGCGGTGGAATGAATGTGAACGCGAAGAAGAAAGTGATGCTGGGCCCTCATGCTTACTCGTTTGCGAGGGCCCGAACGAGAACACAAAGAAAGAAGGACACAAAGCTACGCGATCGCGAAGAAGGAAGGGCACAAAGCTATGCGAGGGAGAGAGTGCGATCGCGAAGTAGGAAATCCCTGAGCAAAAATATCAGATTTTTCTGCAACACTCTACTAAGTTCAAACACCCCGAACCACCTTCGAAAAACTCCCGAGCCCTCGGGGCTCCAAACCAAACAGACACACTAACTCAACAACCTCATACGAACTCAACCGTGCGATCAAATTGCCAAAATAACATCAAGAACGAGGAATCAAACCTCAAAATCATCACTTTTTCATCAAACTTCATAAACTTTAATTTTTAGATATTTTGGCCCGAAACTCGTCAAATGACGTCCGATTTCAACCAAATTTTATAGAAAGCGCTTAAACCATATATAAGACTTGTACAGAGTTTGTCGGAACCAAAATACGAGCCCGATACCACAGTCTTCTAATAAAATTTAATTTCCAATTTCCTAAATAATTTGGGAACAATAATTTCTTTTAACAATTCATTTCTCGGGCTCGGGACCTCAGATTTCGATCACGGGCATATGCCCGAGTCTCAAATTTTTTTACGGACCTTCCGGGACCGTCCAATCACGGGTCCGGGTCTGTTTACCCGAAATGTTGACCAAAGTCAACTTTAATCATATTAATATCAAAATTCATCATTTTTCACACAGAATTCATATTTAAGCTTTCCGGCAATGCACTCGGACTGCGCATGCAAATCGAGGCGACTAAAAGTGAGGTTTTTAAGGCCTCAAAAGCGCAGAAAAAGAGAGAAAACAGGTGATGACCCTTTGGGTCGTCACAATGCTTTTGCCACAACTAGTTACAGGCTGTCTTTCACCTTTTGGACAATCATTAGGCGTTGTTTTGGCACACAAAGTAAGTCTTTTTGGACAAATTTTTGGTGAAATAAAATATATCAAAAAAGTAGCTTTCTTTGCTTACTTAAAGAGGTACTCTCTTCACTCTTAGGACACACTCTATGACAATTAGAAGGCGTCTTTTACACTCTAAAAAAAATTTATCTTTGAGAAAAATCGCAACTGAATACTAATAGTAAGCTGAAATTGTGAGCTTTGCGAGTGTTTATTAGAGTGTAAAAACTTTGAGGAAAATAGAAAGACCTTTTAGGCAATTTATGAAGTTGTTTAAACATCTATTTTGCACTTTAGGCAATTTAGGAAAATAGAAATTGTCATTCTTCCTTACACTTATTTGAACACGCAAATCTATTAGGAATTGGTTAAAACATCTATTTTGCTTCACATGATTAGTTGAAGCCATGTTCTGTTAATATTTATTAGAAGCTAGTATTTATGAATACTTTATGTTGAGATGCCAATGCTGATTAGTTTATTTTATAGCATTTAGTATCGATTAAGGTTCTTGCCTTTTAGGTGCAACTTGAAATAACAGATGGATGTATTTGCAAAGAATAAGTTTTGGTGATTGTAATCCCATTAATAGTGCTCTTGGTGTGTATTTTGAGACGTCACGTCATTAACATATTGTAAGCTCGTTGGTGCAAGGTTTCATGGAACTTGGTAACATTCTAAGAGGATTATTAACTTGTTTTTTTTTTACTTTATTTTTACCTAGAAATCATATTTTTTGGTGTAAGGTGATAGATTCAACATGAGTAGGAGTTAATCGGTTATTTTCGAGTCAATAAATAATTTATTTTTGATTCATTGAATCATTTATTTGGAATTAAAAGAAATAAGATAATCAATTATGTTTCGTTTCTTTTTTTTTTCTTTTTTTTTTAGTTTGCTGTATTTTTTTTTGTCAATAAAATACATGTGGATATTATTGATTTGTTGTGGGTTTTAATCTTTGACATTGGATTGAAAGAGAGGTTGAGGTTTATTTCTAGTTTAATAAATAAACATATAAATAGGCAAAAATAAGATTGGGTAGCAGAAAAGAAAAGATTTTGGGCTGAAATACTAGGCCCAGGCCAATGTGGTTAACTCCAAATTATTCTAATTATATGGCTCATTTCCATTTAATAATGTCACGATCCCAATTTTCCTCCATTGGATGCCGTGATGACACCTAGTCTCTAAGACTAAGTAAGTCTCACACTTACAGAGTTAATAGCAAAATCCAACCAACGATAACATGTATTAGAAATCTCTATACAAAACTCACAATTTTAAAACCGGTAGTACAAGTCATAAGCTCTACTGAGTTTACTAAAAAAAATCTCTAAGTACAAGTGTTCCGGAAAAGAAATAAACTGTAAAAAAAAAACTTTTAGAGGTGATTTCGAGGCATGCGAATGCCACGACAGGTATATCTTGACTTCTTCACAGCAATAGTTGATCCGCTATCTAACAACCAACGGAGTCTGAAACACCTGTATCTGCATAAAATATGCATAAGTATAGTATGAGTACACCACGGTCGGCACCCAGTGTCACGACCCATACCCCGCCCCGATCGTGATGGCGCCTCTCATGAAGACGAGGCCAGCCAGCTAACCCAACTCGTCTTTTCAAAATAGTTAAACACAAATAAATAGCTTAAATATGACTTAATGGTATTAATTAGCGGAACGTCAACCCAACACAGCCCTAATCGGGGTGTCACAAGTCACAAGCATCTATGAGAATGTAAATTCACTACAAGGTCTAAAATATACAAAACCGAAATAATGAACAAAAAGAGAGAAACATAGTGTTGCGAACGCTGACAGTCACCTCCTTAACTCATATACCTCTGCCTTTGATCGGCCAAAACCCGCTACCGGGTAAATAGATGCCTGCATCTGCACACGAGGTGCAGGGAGTAAAGTGAGTACTCCAACTTAGTGAATAATAAAGATAAATAATAACTGAGCAGTAAGAAATCACGTAAAGCAAACCATCATGCTTAATAGAAGCGGGGTACAATCCTTTAGAAAATAGTGAAGCTATGAAAGCTTTGGAAATATCTTGGCTCAGTTTGAATCTCTTTTGAAAATGATCCTTTCAATAGTTACGAAATGATTTCAAAATAGTTAGTGCTGATAAGCACAGAAAATCCGCCCCTCGGGCACAAATACCACAGTATAACAGGAAAAGCCAAGTAAATATGCAAGATGAGCACATAAAAGTTCGCCCCCTCAGGCAATATCTCAAAATAATACCAGCACCTCGGGCTCAAGATCAATCGCTCAGAAAAGTATCAGCCCCTCGGGCTCAGTATCAGTCACCCATAACAGTATTAGCCCCTCGTGCTCAGTATCATATCACATGGGTACCCGCGCTCACTATGGGTGTGCAGACTCCGGAGGGGCCCCTTACGGCCCAAGCGCTATATCAACGTATGGCCTGAAAGTCTTCTCACATCACACTCGAGGCCTGAAAGCCTCCTCACATCACACTCGAGGCCTGAAGCCTCCTCACATCACACTCAAGGCCTGAAAGCCTTCTCACGTCACTCCAGCCACCTCGTGGAATATAAATGTATCTAAGGCCCTCGGCCTCACACAGTCCAGAAAACATCATAAGCCCATCAGGCATCAATAAAATAGTAGTACTCAGCCCAAAAAATAGTGAAAATATCAATTTAAGTCTCAAAATTCAATTAAAGTAGCTGAGTTTGTAAAATAGTATAATCAACATGACCGAGTTCAAGTAATATATCAAATAGCGAGGAAAGAGTGATAAAAATCAATGAAGGACTCAAGTTGTCGGCATGAAGCCCAAAATATGGCAAGAAGCCCAAATCATGTTGATAACAAACATATCTCAGTTAAATACGCGGTAAAATATCAAAAGGGATAGAGCAAGTCACAATCCCCAGTAGTAAATAATCCTGCGCTCGTCATAAGGCGCGTGTTTCATCTCAACATAGCACTACGTTGTGCAAATCCGGGATTTAAAACTCTAAGGATATCATTTACAATCATTACTCACCTCAAGCCGGCCAAAATCCTAGCTTGCTATGCCCTTGCCTTGCAAATAGACCTCCTCGCTCGTCGAATCTGATCAAAACCACAACGAATATGTTACAATAGGCTAAGGGAACATACCCCAATCGAAAAGACTCGAAAAGTAACAAAATTCACAAAATTTGCAAAACCCGAGCCCCGGTCCCCCTTCTCGAAAATCAAAAAATTTAATATCATCGGATTCCTTGTCTCGTCACGAGTCTATACATACCAAAAACTCCCAATTCCGAGCCCAAACGACCCATCAAATCCCACTTTGAAATACCAAATTCCAATCCATAGCTTTTCCCCCTTTTTATGAATTTCCACAAATTTATATGATAATTCTACCATTAAATCATGTATTTAGGTCATAGAACTCACCTCCAATCACACCCAGTAGAAATCCCCTTAAATTTCTGTCCAAAAGCTCTCAAGGTCGATCAAAAATGGTGGAAAGTAAACCTTAGCTCGCAAAACAAAATGAGCTTTTAAAACACTTCTTTGATCAGGCATTTTCGCATCTGCGATTACCATACCGCATATGCGGTCACAACTTCTGTGGTTGCTCCTCCGCTTCTACGAAAATCAATATTACGCCCCGGACCACTTTTGCAGTCCAATCTCGCTTCTGTGGTCAGTGCATCTGCGCACTCCTACCCGCTTCTGCGGAACACCCCTCACAAACACGGACTGCTTCTGCGGTCAATAACCGCATATGCGGAGACCGCACCTGCGGAAACCATCCGCTTCTGCGTAATTTCTCCAAATAGACAACACTCACACCTGCGACCCAGTCTTCGCATCTGTGGAACCGCATCTGTGGCCCCTTTTCTGCAGATGCGGAAATACCAGATATCAGCAAATACCAGCAATCTCACAAGTCCAAAATTCATCCCGATGTCCATCCGGAATCACCTTGAGGCCCCCGGGACCTCAACCAAAAGTAACAACCCATCCTAAAACATCATTCAAACTTGCTCCAATCATCAAAACACCACAAACAACACCAAAACCATCAAATTACATCGGATTCAAGCCTAAGTTCTTCTAAAACTTCCGAAATACGCATTTGATCAAAAGCCCAACGAAAACACCTCTAAATGACCTGGAATTTTGCACACACATCCCAAATCACATAATGAAGCTGCAACAACTCTCGTAATTCCATTCCGACCCTCGAATCAAAATCTCACCTACCAACTGGAAATCGTAAAAATACTAACTTCGCCAATTCAAGCCTAATTCTATACCGGACCTCCAAAATCACTTCCGATCACACTCTTAAGTCACAAATCACCTAACGAAGCTAACCAAATCATAAAAACTCCGATCCGAGCTCATATACAAATAAGTCAACTCTTGGTCAAACCTTTCAAATTCAAAGCTTTTAACTGAAACTGTTCTTTCAAATTCATTCCAAATTTTCCTAAAAACCAACACCATTGATCTATATTAGTCATAATACATAACACGGGGCAAGTCATGCCCGAGAACTGGCGATCAAAGTGTCAAAGCTTAGAACGACTGGTCGGATCATTACATCCTCCCCCACTTAAACACATGTTCGTCCTTGAACGTATCCGGAGTTGTTCTAGAAGCCAATCAATAGATGAATAACCTTACCAAACGTAAACCCGGGGGTGATCCCACGTCACCCAATCTCATATAGGTCCGATAACACATTGAAACTGAAATTTCACTATCCAATCTAGCCCATAAGCCATAGAACCACATTTCACTTTCCGAAATCATACACTAGATCAGAACCTCACATCTCTATTTAGAATAAGCGCGAACCAGCTGTAATTACCCATACCTGCAACCTCAAGTGCAATTATATGATATACCACATAACTCGAACACTCGAAATGATAGCTTCTTTTCACAGCAACTGCACACAACACCCAAATACCGGCAGAAAACCTCTTATCAATTAAGGTATTATTCCAACACTTCAATATACTGCTAATGATAAATGAAACATGCAATAAACCGTTACCATCTCTCAGGTCAACCATTCATGAAGTCACTTCCTTTTTGGCTAATACCACAGCAGATTTCCTAGCCGAACCTCGACATTATCCTTCTAACAAGCTGAAATCAATTTCGTTCGCATTCATTAATGACCCCAACGAAAGAGCTGTACCTCAAGTTCATCAGTACCATCACAACAGAAGGCTGAGACCCCGTCTCACATCACAGAAATCGAACACATGAATCTACCCCAAAAGGTCATATCTCAATGTAGCCTCGCCATAACGCGCGATCCTATCCAAACACTGTTACACATGAAACACCCCAAGTCACTGTGATCAAAATCGACAGCCACGCACAATCTGATGTCTAGAACCAAAGCAATCATTACACCCACAGTGAGACAAACAACATACGCCACACAACCCGATAGGTCATAACCCATACCCCATTCATCGAGTAACACCCAATTACTCTTCCCGCTCGACTTCCACTATGAATTCCCAATAGAACCGCACAACATGTCCCCATAACCAATAAATCATAACGTCTCACAACACAAAAAACAACTCATAGATCTCCCCATATCACTAACAAGCTCAATAACGATCGAATCAACCTATCCCTCAATAATACTATTCGTGGCCAACCGAGCCGACTCAAGCTAGAACACACATCCACATTGTCTTGCCAACAAACTCCTTATCAAGGAAGCCTGAAGCTGCTCATTCCACTACTACAAATCCTACCAGATCCATATGATATGGTGCCCGACACCGAATCAATATAGAAATCCACAACCTCGCACGACGACATGCCCGACCATAAGAAATGCATCCAAAAAGTCCCTCAACACCGGAATTGAATTAATGGTAGAAGCCTCTGCACTAACATCCATCACGAAGGCCCGATTAAGAAAAGAAATCCTTCCCAGCCGCCCGTTCGGTGAAATATAAACCATTCTGCTAGAACATATTCCAACGCATCTCGCCACTCAACCCGTGGCATTCTTGGAATAGCCCATAGCGCAATAGTCCAAAATAACCCAACACTAAGACAACCAGTCTGAATTCCAACATCACATCAAAAATCTAACATACCAGCAAATAAAGATTCACTCGAGCCTCCAAATCTCGATAGCCGCTAAACGGTGCCGATACACATGATCCACAACCACAACATAGCCCGCACATGAGCACTCCCAGTCTCCAACTACATATAGAACATGAATCATTGCACCCGATCCCAATTTTTGGCCACCCGAAAGCATACCACACCTTAAATACCCCATCATCCCACGATAGATACTCCAAAATTTCCCTGTTCCACCAAGCAAACCCGAATACCACTAGCCGATCTAACAAGAAAGTGCCGCAATACTACCGAAGTGCCATCAACTTAATCACATTACCCTTTTCCTGAACATATACTATCGTCAAATCACTCCCAATTAGCAGTACCATTTCTTTAATCATCTGAGGCTACCTGCTGCCTAAGAGTTTTATGAACTCCCTTTCGGAACTGAACTTTAACACATCTAGCCAAGAACTTCCGTTGATCCGATCTAGAAGAAAATCATTACGCATCCCGTGCCTCTCACACTCGTACAAAATACACATCTCCAACCACAGTAGAAATCAACAAGAACTCTCCCAACTCCATTTGCACAAACTAAACTTCCAGGACTGAATCCTTCCATCTAGACCAAGCTAAGCAAGCCATCAAAACCCAAGAGCATTCTTGCAAAAATACTTGTAAGAACCCATTAACTCGAACATATACAAGGAATTAATCATATCCTTTCCATACCGTTTCGGTATACCATCAAGCTACCTCGTCTATCTATATTTCCTTCTGATTCATTTATAACTTGATATCCCCTCTTGCTGTAGTACCACAATCTCTCAACCCAACCTCACTACCCGAGACCCAAGCATAAGGACACACTGTCTAAAACCCATAAGTTGTTGAATACTCTCTCAATATCCCTACAAATACCACATTCCAGAATACTTTACTCTGAAGAACTTCCTGTGAATCTAAATTCGTTACCTTTAACTTCCAGACACCTATACATAGTATCCCATAATTAATCATAAAAAATGCCACAAATATCGACCTTTTCCCAATGAAAACACAGTCCCTAAACACACACACAACCTTAAGATACCCGATTGTTTCTTGTAGAATCTTGAACACATTATCACACCTCCTTTTTTACTACACCCACAAGGGTGTAAAGGAGTTTTTCCAATTAAAGGACAATCGAAGCGGGATTTATTTATTAAAATTAAGAGTCGCCACTTGAGAGATTTATGCTGTCCCAAGTCACTGGCTGAATCCCGAATTGAGGAAACTATGACTCTGTTTAACAGTTCACGAACCGAAAATCCGAGTAAGAAATTTTGTTAACCCGGGAGAAGGTGTTAGGAATTCTCGGGTTCCGTGGTTCTAGCACGGTCACTCAAACTGTTATATTTAGCTTGGTTATCTAATTTTAAAACATGTTTCAACTTATGTGCTTTTTAACTTTAAACCGCTTTTATTATTATTTAAAGAGAATTGCAACGTGGTGAAAACACATCTCGAACCACGTCACATAAATGCACCCGTGGTTTTTGACACATTTCAACTTCTTTGAGTTTGGATTTAGGTTACAAAAATGTGCACCCGAATTTAAGAAGGTAATATTATTAAATGTCGGGCCTAAAGCAGCTAGCGTATCATTAACTTTGCGGGAAGCCATGAAATTCGCTAAATGGCACGTCCCGTTGTCTAAATGTTTATTGAAGCAATTAAGAGGGCCACACAATTTGCAATTTATTTGGCGTGGTGCACCTTGTTTATTTTAAAAGGCCAAACTATAGGATCTATGATTTTCTATTAACTTTGTCCCTACAAGGGCCCTATTAATTATTCAAAGGCCCAAACCTATGGTTCAAATTTTATTCATCTGAACCCGGCAGCTATAAGCAAAGAAACGGGATTCAGTCAGTTATATGAAGTAGGCCCAATGGAGAAGGCGACAGACCCATATTTCATTTATACAAGAACTCAAAACACTGTTCAAATTGATAAGTAGCAGTTATAGGCTATATACATTGATTCAAAAATTTTACTAGTGAAAATTATTTAAGCTATGGATAACACCGACGATTATAGTGAACTATGATTACTCAAAGTGATTATCAGCTACTAGTAAAACGCAATTTATTAACGTGCAATTCTGATTATCAGCTTAGGATCACAATTATACAAATCTGAAAATCTATACAGTTCAGCTATATTCAATTAACATCAACAGCTACTTCTACCTGAACTAACTTGTGAGTTAACATAATGATAAACTAATAAATAATCAATCAGGATTCCACAATGCTTTTAACTTCTTATTTTTGAACTAATCGCCTACTTTCAAGCCTCTACTTTCGAATTAACACCTGGTAACACACACTATGAATTTTACACTAAATCGAGTTAACACTACTAAATACTCATAAGAAGAACTCGAATTAGCTTAACAGTCCACAGTCCAAAATAGTCCAATTTACATACATGATTTAATATTCTAAATGAACACAAAGCTAAAACGTATGTAGACTAAAGTAGAAAGCAGCTTGCTCTTTGATTTCTTTTCCAATGTGGCTACATTCAGCTCAAAATCACATTTATCATTCAAAATTGAAGCAAGTACCTAGAAACGTGTTGAAAAATAAGAAAGGGAAGTATCAGTTGCAATAAACAATAGGCAACAACAACTGGAGCTCAAACAGCAACAACGAAATCGGTTTCAATCCAGAAATGCACTCAAACACAGCCCAGAATGAATTGTAGAACAACAGCAACATCAAATGCCCAAATAGACTCGACTGAACCACAATACACTTGAAACTAAGCCAGGAAAGCTTTCTGATGCTTCGACAACACAAAACCAGACTGCTTACGCCATTTTATCACTATTTAAACTTGAAAAACTGATTTTAACAACTGGAACTCGAATTCTACACTAAGAAAACTTCAATAGAATAGTAATTTTATGAGTTTTTGTGCTTTGTTTTTTTTTTGGTTTTTTTTTGAAGAAAATTAAGATCTAAGGAATATCAACCCAGAGTTTTCTGTTTTTTTTTTTGGTTTTTTGAGAAGAAACTAAAATCTCTGAACTTCAGATTTGGTTTTTGGAGTTTTCAAATTCAAATTTCAGATCTGGAAACTTGTAGAAACTTTTTGGTGAGAGTTTTTAGAGGCTGAAACTTGTGAATTAAGGCACTATCTACTGCCTTTTATAGGCAAAACTAAGGGGGAGCTTCAGATTTTCAGTTTTCACTTTTAATCCTTTCTTAATTTTCGTTTTTGCTTAAATGTCCCAAAAGGTTGATTTGTATTCCAAGTTATGCTACCAAATTTCATAGAATTCTAAATTAAACCCCCTTTCTAGAATAGTCTGAAGTTTTGAGACAATAACTAAAAGATTCCTTACCCCCATAGTTCCTAAACTAACCCTTACAAACCCTGTTTTTACTCTAGGAAACCAAATGGGTCAAAGCTGAGCATGGGTCAATCCTTCTTTGGGCTTCTAAATATACGAAGCCCCAATTATGGTTCACAGACCGCAAACACAGACCCCTAAAAAATTTCAATCCAAGGCATCCAAAATTCTAAAGAATGAAATTTGGCTAATCAGATAAACATTAGATCGAAAGTAATGAAGACAAACACTGATTGCACTATTACGCTAATGACCTAAATCTAAATATGCAATAAAGACTAACTCGAAATAATAAAAAGAAAGAGAAAGAAATAAGATGACAAAAATTTCTAATTAAAAATCAATTTACAGCTAACATGGATATCGCCTGTTCGAGAAACAGACAAGAAGAGAGAAGGAAGAAGAAACAGAAGAGATTGCTGATAACAAAACGAGAAATGAAGGGAAACGGGCTAAGACTCACCTAAACCAAGTGGAAAAACTTGAGAATCTTCACAGGAAGTCCAATTTTGAACGGAATAGGCCATAATCGTATCTTTCCAAACAAAAACACATGAATAAACCCAATTCCGGCCTCAATCCTTCATGAAATGCAACTGATTTAGGGCTTGGATTCTTAGGGTTCCATCCTTTGATTTAAGATTCGACGGTTTCTGGGGTGATTTGGGGGGAAATAATGTTGGATTTGGTGTGAGGGGGTCATGGGGGTTATGTAGTGTAGATTTGGTGGTGGAAGGAGGTGGCGCCGACGGGGAAATTCGGAGGTTCTTAGGGCGTCTCAGCTAGGGTTTGTATCTCTAAAGTGAGAAGGTAAGAGAGACAATGGAAATGGAGGGGGGGAGGGCTTTAGGATAGTTAAATATCGATGAACCTTAGCTTCGGAGACGTTGGATCATCCAACATCGACGGCTCAGATTCAAAGACGCGGGACGGTGTCGTTTGGGGTTTAATGAGGGAGTCAGACCGGGCTGGAGATGTGATTTTGGCCCTGAACCGTATTTTTTGGACTGGATTTCGTTTGGGCTAAGCAAAATTGGCCCAAATTTTCAGCTTTCCAATTTTAAAACACAAACCTTTTTTTCCTTTTACTTCTTCTTTTTCCCCTTTTTATTCTTTATTTATTAGATAAAACCAAAATTAATTTCTAGACCTTAATTAACTAAAAGAAAACCAAATTGAACCTAAAATGATGATTAAAAAAATTGATCCAAAACAAATTAACAAAAAAAAACCTGACAAAATCAAAGCTAGAATTAAAAGTGCGGTTTTAAGCTATTTTTGTGATTCTTCCATTTTGTAAAACAAATGATTTTCTAATTAACCCTGAAATGCAAAGTTAAATCCTAAATGCTAAATGCAACACATTTTGTATTTTTCGTTAATTAAAATGCACAAACAAAATGCAAACAATTAACATAAAATGTCATAAAAATCCACAAAATTGCAAAACAATGAAAGAAATCATTTTGTTTGAATTTCTGGGAGTAATTCATATAGGGAAAAAATCACGTGTTCATATAGGGCAAAAATCACGTGCTCACAGTTGCCCCTCTCTGCTTGGGAACACGAAGAGTTTCCTTGCAAAGATAAGTGAGAAGATTCGAGCCATTTTTTCCCTTTCGAATACTCCGTGTGAAGCATTTTTGAAAGATTTGACCGCACCCTGCTTCTGAGGTTGCCTACATATCCTTGGATAAAAAGAAATCAGGTCAGTGTAGTTCGGGAATGTTTGGTAGCTGGGACTATCAGGAGCTGTGATTTCACTGTTGCTGCCGCTACTACCTGTCGGCCTCCCTTATTACACCATATCAAAAATAAAAATAAGCTAGCCTAAGCTATGATCTACGAATTACAAATATCCTATCTCGATTCTTCAAACTTGCCCTTGTATTTCTTGTTTCCTTGTTGTCTTGTATCCTCTCGGTGAAATCCATTGTTGCCACTTTGGATTGTAAACTGATATATTTTTCCTTTCCTTCAGACTGCAGAACTTGAATGTATTCCTCTATTATACGGGCGGGCTCCCGACTTCAACACTTGAAAATATATGCCTCTGTTATACGGGCGGGCTCCCGACTCAAACTTGAAAATATATGCCTCTGTTCTACGGGCGGGCTCCGACTTCAAAACTTGAAAATACATGCCTCCGTTATACGGGCGGGCTACCGACTTCAAGACTTGAAAATATATGCCTTTGTTATACGGGCAGGCTACTGACTTCAAACATGAAAATATATGCCTCTGTTATACGGGCGAGCTCCCGACATCAAAACTTGAGAATATATGCCTCTTTTATACGGGCGGGCTCCTGACTTTAAAACTTGAAAATACATGCCTCTGTTCTATGGGCGAGCGTCCGACTTCAAAACTCAAAAATATATGCCTCTGTTATACGGGCGGTCTCCCGACTTCAACACTTGAGAATATATACCTTTATTTGCGCAATTGTCAATCAATATGTGAATGTTCCGCAGTGGGAAATTGTATTTTGGACTTGCCTTGTTAAGATCCTGATAATTAACACACACCCTGGTCTTGCCATCCTTTTTTGGCACAGGCACAACATTGGCTAACCAGGTGGGATACCGTGTGACTCGAATGACTTTCACCTTGAACTGCTTGGTAATCTCTTCTTTGATCTTTACACTTATATCCATTTTAAACTTTCTCAGCTTCTGCTTGACAGGAGGGAGTGTTGGGTCAGTGGGCAATTTGTGAACCACTAAGTCAGTGCTTAGACCTGGCATATCATCATACGACCATGCAAAAATATCCTTCTATTTGAACAGTACTTTGATTATCTTCTCCTTGTGTTGCGGTTCTAGATGAACACTTATTTTAGTTTCACGGACATTATCTTGGTCCCCTAGATTAACTGCTTCCATGTCATTTAGGTTAGGTTTGGGTTTTTCCTCAAAATGGCTTAATTCTTTACTAATCTCTTCATAGGCCTCGTCATCATCGTATTCCAGCTCATTAGCACACTCAATTTCTTGTATTATTATTTCCGAGTTAGATTGGCTTTTAAAACTGGACCAAAGATTCCTCATGCATGTCATATCATTGATATCAGCAAAAAAATTACTGTACAGAGAAGAAAAGAAAACAAAAAAAAATTAGGAATGAAGAAAGAAAGACAATTGCATTTCATTGAATATAAAGATAACAGGGCTTTAACACATCCAATTGGTTGAAACATAATATGTGAATTACAAACCCTGGAATAATTCAGACAACAAAAGAAAATCAAAACCCACTACGAAGACTACCTCCGAGTAGAAAGAGGAGTAGCTTTCCAGTTGTTGACTTTTGCACATGGTCCGACGAACTGCACATTTGCCTTGCTTGACCCTTCCTCGGCCTCAACCATGTTAACCTCAGCGAACAACCTTTCAAACCCTTTGTCCAAGTCTCCATCATCACCAATGAATGACTCAGAAACTTTTGACAATAGTTGCTTTCTGATACCCGGCCCGATGTACGATCTGGACAGACGTGGGATTGTCTTGGGAAGTACCCATGCCCTCTTCTTCATTTTGCGGACCCGCCTTACATCCGCAGCTGTGGGCTTGAACCCTAAACCAAAAGTATCCAGATTCTTGGGAAAAGAAACTGGCTGCACAATGCCTTGAAGATCAGCACCCAAACCTTTGTCCGGTATGAAACCATTCTTTAACATTTCTGAGGCCACCATGGCGGATGCAGCAGCTACCTTTGGCGCAGGAATACACTTCCCTTCCGGGATCTTTTCAACTAATACCACGTCCAAGATTTGATAAGCCCATGGACCTTCATCGTCCTTATCTTCTATGACAGACATGATGGTATTACATGAACTATCTTCCCCATGCACCACAATTTCTTGCCGGTCCCACTCGAATTTGACCATCTGATGCAAGGTAGATGGCATTGCTTTTGCTGCATGAATCCAGGGTCGGCCTAACAATAGATTGTAAGAAACAGCCATGTCGAGAATCTGGATCTCCATAGTAAATTCAATCGATCCTATCGTCAGTTCTAACTCTATGTCCCCTACTGTGTCCTTTCCTCCTCCATCAAATCCTCGCACGCAAATGCTATTCTTGTGGATTCTCTCACTATCCACCTTTAGCTTGCCCTGGGTGGAGAGAGAGAGCAGATGTTTGCACTGGACCCATTGTCAATCAGCACCCAAGTGACCACAGAGTCTTCGCATTTCACCGTGAGGTAGAGTGCTCTATTATGCTCAGTGCCTTCCAACGGCAGCTCATCATTAGAGAATGTAACCCTATTGACCTCAAAAATCTTGTTTGCTATTTTCTCCAGATGGTTCACACAGATCTTATCCGAAACATGGGCTTCATTCAGAATTTTCATCAATGCCCGGTGGTGCTTGTCTGTATGGATCAATAATGATAGCAATGAGATCTGTGCGGGGTCTTCCTCAATTGTTCTACAATGGAGTAATCTTGTGCCTTCATCTTCTTCAAGAATTCTTCCGCCTCTTCTTCAGTCACGGCTTTCTTTACGGGAGCTGGATTATCTTTGGCAATTTTAACTCTTCTCAATTCCTCAGGGGCGAAATATGTCCCCGAACGAGTCAGCCCATGAGTTTCACAAACTTTTTCTTTAACTTCCTTTCCCTTATACATTACTGTCACCCGACTGTAATTCCATGGAACGGCCTTCTCACTGATTATTGGTAACTGAATCACTGGCTTGATAATAATTGTCTCCATGCGAGCACCTTTTACGATCACAACGGGCTTGGCAACTGCTCCCGGCACCACCACTTTAGTTGGTTCTTGCTTTACTGCAACACTACCCGAAGGCTCTTTTTGCACCACAACCGGTTCTCGTTTAACTTCAACATTGCTTGAAAACTCTTTCTATATCACCACAACTGGTTCACTAACTGTTTCCTCCACCTGTATCAGTGTCCTTCCACTAGTTGCTTTCTTATTTGGCCTATCCTCACTAGCCCTGATCATCATTACGGTTTGCGAAGGCTTCTTGTGCTCTCCCTTTTGTACTAACTCTATCATATGGGTCTTGTGGTAAGCCAGAAACGGATTCTGGCTAATATTTGGTGCATCTGGGGCCTGGAACTCGATTTGATGGGTGTCAATGAGCTCCTGCACCACTGTCTTTAGCTTCCAACACTTCTCTGTATCATGTCCGGGGGCCCCCGAACAGTATTCATAGCTTACTGAGTGGTCCAAATTTCTACGAAGGGTGTTTGGCATTTTGGGCTCAATTGGATTCAACATACCCTAGCTGCCTCAATTTGTGAAAAAGGGTGGTATATGATTCTCCCAATGGAGTGAAAGTCTTTTGCTTCTGTAATCTCTCATTTTTTAAGGCTGGGTTTTGTCGGTGACCTACTTCAGGGGGATTTCTGTGGGCTCTTAGGGGTGGATAGGTGGTTTGTGGAGTTGGGTACGAGTTTTGGAGAGCCGGTGCATGCCATTACGCGTGAGCCGGAGGTTGGGGATAAGTTTGAGCATGGTGGATAGGAAAATGTGGATCTGGCAGTGGGTAATAGTGTTGTACATGGATATATGGAGTGTATGGGTAATTTTGGTGGTGGGGTCGGGGTTGGTTGTAGTAGGGTGAAGGGTCTCTAGATCTGGACCATGCTTCGGACTCAACAATTGCAACCTCTTCTTTCTTCTTTTTCCCGAGCACACCCCTAGTGCCGTTTTGCATGGCCTGGGTGGTTGCTTTGATCGCTGAATAGCTCAAGATTTTATTGGTTTTAAGTCCTTCCTCGACTATTCCTCCTATCTTCACAACTTCATTAAAAGAATTACCAATTGCTGTTACCAAGTGACCAAAGTAAGTCGGCTCCAAAGCCTGCAAAAAGTAATCGACCATCTCGCTTTCTTTCATCGGAGGGTCGACCCTTGCGGCCTGTTCTCTCCAGCGGAACCCATACTCCCTGAAGCTCTCTCCGGGATTCTTCTCAAGTTTTATCAGTGACAGGTGATCTGGAACAATTTCTAGATTGTACTGAAAATGGCAGGCGAATGCTTGTGCCAAGTCATCCCAAGTATACCACCTACCATGGTCCTGTCGTGTATACCACTCCAAAGCAGACCCACTGAGACTCTGGCTGAAGTGCGCCATCAGTAATTTATCTTTTCCACCTACCCCTCTCATTTTGCTGCAGAATCCCCTCAGGTGGGCAACCGGGTCACCATGTTCGTCATACAGATCAAACTTAGGCATTTTGAACCCTGCTGGTAATTGAACATCCGGGAACAGACACAAATCCTTATAAGCCACACTGAATTGGCCACCCAATCCTTGCATGTTCCTGAAGGACTGCTCCAGACTTTTTACTTTTTGAAACATTTCTTCCTCCGGGTTATTAAGTGGCTTTTTAGTTTTCACCGGGAACTCAAAGTGAGGGCTGTAGGAATATTGCTCAGGAGCTTTAAAGGTAGGCTCGGGGGGAAAATACTGGCTATCGTGAGCCTGAAATAGTGGCTCACTGGAAGATCTTTGCAATGTGGCAGGTGGAGGCGCCACAAAGACCGGAGTGATTGGTGGAGGAGGGTTTTGTTTGGGTGGTGGAACTTGGGGAGGGTATGAAGTGGTGCCAAGCTCTATTGGTAGAAAGGGAAGGCTGGAGATGAATTCACAATAGGAGGCTCCTAAGACTGAGTCAAAGGTGGGATATAGGCTGGATTGGCAGGATAAACTGGCGTTGGCGGACCCTTAGCCCAGGCCTGATGCATTTCGGCCATTTGCTGCCTCAACTTATACATTTCCTCCCTCATTGAATTAACATCCATCACTTCTACCTCTTTTGGGGGGTCCACAATACTGGTATCTGATTCTTGGCCTGTCATTTTCAGCTTGTCTTTTGACCGGGTGTTGTAGGAATGGGTTGCCAGAATGCCAATCAACTAACCACATGCCTGGACTCAAGATCAACAACAACTTGGTTAATGGTTAGGGCAGTGACAGATTTAACAACCGCACATTTTGGGGCATGAATGCACCTAGGGAGTTAACGGATGCTATTATGCATTTGCTCGACTGCTTGTATCATTCCGGCTTTCCTTATTCCTGATTGCAACTTCTTTTCTTTTCTTTTCGCTCTTGCCATTGTTTCCTCTTTGTTCGTATTTTCTCATTCCCTCTTGTTTTACCATTGTTTCTTTCTTTTGTTTTCTTATTTTCCATTTCTCTCTTTTGTTTTTCTTTACTCTCTTTTTTATCATTTTTTCTTTTCTTTTCATTTAGTTATGGTCGAATCTTACGGAGATTACCCACGTATCATGACCCCGCATGAATCAGACCAAGCGTAGTTCGTGAAAATAAATGTAAAATAGAAGCAAAATGTTTTGGGATTTTCAATTTTATTGATAGCAAATACTTCGATTACAAAGACTCGAAACTGACACAACTAACAGAATCTGATGACACAAGGAACTACAGACTCCACCATCAGCTATTCTATTTCAAAAGAAGATACAAACTCAATCAACTGACAGACTCTTAGCGAAAAGAAAATGCAAACTCAAACAACTGAAAGACTCTAGTAGAAAAGGAAATACAGACTCAAATGACAATCATGAATACTTTAAAGCTCCTGGTGCCTGCGGGACATAGTTCTGTCTCGCCGCGGGCCTATATGCAAGTTCCCTCTGAAGTTTGTCCAAGTCACTCATTATTTGCTTCACAAATATCATCACCGATGCAAATATGGTGGTTCGAGTCATGTTCTCGCACACTTGGCATTTCCTAGTAATGTGGTGAGCAACGGTTAAGATTCTCTATCTGATTCTGCCATTTTCCTGAAGTATCTGCCCTATCTGTTGGGCCCTGGCCTCCAAAGTCTGCTCGGCTACCTGGTTTTGTTCTTGGAGTTGTTGCAAGTCCATTTCTAATTGCGCCAATGCCGCGTAGCAATGCTCTCTTTCAATCTTGAATTCTTTTGCATGTTTGATCATTTTGTTCTCTATGGCGATGACCCTTTTCCTTAATCCCGTGACATCATTATCGTATTCTTCTTTCAACTGTTTAACCATGCGGGCTCGTTCTTCCGTGTTTTTAGCCAATTGTTTTCAAATCCCGGCTAATTCTCTTTCTACTTTGTTGAGGTCCAAACTATAGTCATTCACTTTTTGCCTTAGATTTTCTATAAGTTTTGCATCTTTGGCACTCCTGACGGGATCTGCCACCGCTATCTTCATCTTTTGAATTTGGGCTCGTAAGGCTTCATTCTCTTTGGCCAATTTCTTCTTCTCACCCTCATCGGTTGCGGTTTGCACACTGCTTTCAAAATGAAGGTCTCAAACTTGCTTTTCCAATTCTACTATTTTAGCTCTATATTTATTTTCTTTAGTTAACCAGGCCCATTGTTCTTGGGATAATTCGGCAAATCCTGGAGGTGAGGTCTTTTGGCCGGCCTACCAAATGCAACGTCCCTTCTATACCAGGCATGATACTCAGGTGAAACTTCCCCTTTAGATCGATCCTGTACAAAGGTATTCGCCGCCAAATATTGACATTCACTCCAGACTTGGCAGACCCTTGCTTTAGGAAACTGGCCATCAGGACCAATCTCAACCACTTGGAGAGTAAGATCGCCGTCTTTTGGAACTATTTGGCATCTCCCGAGTTGCCTTAGAACCCGATACGGAGCATTTGACTGAATGCTCTTAAGACCCATCAAGAGGAAGTGCGGCCCTGCTGCTGGCATATATATGATTTCATCAACAGGCAACCATCCGAATGTCCACTCTATTAGTGGGGAACCGAAAGTATGATGTCCAGCCCGTGAATCCTTCAGGCAAGTTGACCCCTTTAATCCTCGTATAAAACTCTTCTATACAGGTTTTCTCTATAGACCTATAACTCAGGAACTGAGGACGATGGCACAGGTGTTCGGTCATCCACATTTGCAATAATAGATTGCACCCTCAAAGAAGTCTCCTCCGGCTTTGCAGGCTGTAAGAGCACGGAAGATTTCAGCTACAATCATGGGCGCAAGAGCACTTTTGGCTTGAGTCATTAAAGTGCCGACGACCCCAACTATTTTTATGTCAATATTTCCATATTTCCTCGGGAATACCAAAAGCCCTAAAAAGACCACCATAAAAAGCAAAACGTCTATGTTCCTCCCATTTTTGACGGTTTCCTTTGCTACATATTTTGCTTTCCGAGTTATTAAACCCTCCTATGTGGCCATATCTGTGATATATGAAGTGTGGAGTATAAAAGCCCTTTGCCAAATCCAGATTGTTGACCGTCCTGATTATCTCCAGTGAGTCTAAGAACCTGTGCACAACTACAGATCTCGTGGCAACCAAGTACTTGTGCCTTAAGGGAACCTCAGCACTTCCGATGTACCCGGCTATTTCCTCTAAGACCGGGGTGAGTTCAAAGTCTAAAAAATGGAACACCTTGTGTGCTGGGTCCCAGCATGTGACCAATGCTCTTATGATGTCTCCCCGAGGCACAATTTCCAACAACCCAGTAAGACCTTTCAAATACTTTTTGACCTCGCCTTGCCCTTCTCCACCTAGATCGTTCCACCACAAACACAACTCCAGAGGAATTTTATTCATGATTGAGAATGGTTCATTTTGAATCGTGCTCATCCTGCACATTTATTAAGGTGATTTAATCACTTATCTTGACCTAAAAGGAAAAAGAAAGAAAAAAAACAAATAACACTATTTTTGTTCAAATTTACAATTTAAAACAAACAGCCGGTTTTGTGGATACGACCTTTTAGCACTTCGAGGAGAAGCTTTTAAGGCTGTGCACGATAACCGTTGAAAATGGCCTAAAGTGGCTATTCTTGCAATTAGGGATATTCGGCTTGTTTTAACAAGAATGGCAGCACCCGACTTATTTATGACGAAAACTAAAACTTTGACATTTTTGGCTATTTTTGCAAAGGGGAGGTTGGACCCGATGAGGGTTGCCTACGTATCTCACGTTCGGTGAGAATCAAACCTGCGTAGTTTGGGCAAATAAACTAACTAGTTTGGAAAACAAGACTCTTTTTCGTTGACAAATACACTATTTTGGAAAACAAGACTCTTTTTATATTTCCTTTTTCAACAAACTATTTGAAAATGAAACTCTTTTGTTTTTCTTTTCATTGGCAAATAAAACAAAATATTTAAAAATAAAACTCCTTTTGTTTTTTTTCCTTTTTATTGGCAAAACGAACTATTTTGAAAGTAAAACTCTTTTCTTTTTTTTTCTCTCATTTTCTCCAAAATCCGGCAGAGTTTCGTCACTACTTGGACATTGGT
Organism: Nicotiana glauca; assembly: GCA_026770625.1. Taxonomy (NCBI): domain Eukaryota; kingdom Viridiplantae; phylum Streptophyta; class Magnoliopsida; order Solanales; family Solanaceae; genus Nicotiana; species Nicotiana glauca. Next base: position 92,933 of record MU700538.1, on the reverse strand, counting down.
TTTTCTAAAATAGGTAATTAACTCTCTACACTGCTATTTCTCTCTTTTTAAAGTTTTACTAAATATTCAAAGTCTGTCGGCATGCGAGTCCAAGACAAATAAATTTACACGCAACACGTAATATGCATCAGGATGGTCTTTTTCATTTCAGGTTACCTGTCCTAGACGGACTCAACACAGTCATATGCACGTGATGCAAATAAGCGTTACTACTAGGGATCTAGCATGAAGTCAAGTTATTCTAGGTTCAAAACCTGGGTATGTGTTCTAGACTGTGTACCCGAGCGGACAACTCGAGTCGAGGAAGGTCTACGTACCGGGAACCAAAAGGCCATCCGGCTTAGTAACTTGTTCGGCCTCTTTCTTACTTCAGGGTTTGACACTAACAGAATAGGGAGTCTCAACCAGTAAGCGCATCCCCGGAGGTGAGAAGAGAAGGGTTTTGCCACAATTTATATACAGTTCAGATAATATCAAAGCGGTAAAGCATCTAGCATATTTAGCGTGAAACATGTAGGAAAATCAAATAAAGCCAAACACAACAATTATTCTAAGCTCGAATTCTTAAACCCTGAACCGAAGTTCTGGGTTTGTCCCCAGCAGAGTTGCCAGAGCTATCACACCTCCTTTTTCACTACACCCGCAAGACTGTAAATGAGTTTTTCCAATTAAAGGACATTCGAAACGGGATTTATTTATTAAAATTCATAGTCTCCACTTGGGAGATTTATGGTTTCCCAAGTCACCGACTGAATCCCCAATCGTGGAAACTATGACTCTGTTTAACAGTCCGCGAACCAGAAATCCGAGTAAGGAATTCTGTTAACCCGGGAGAAGGTGTTAGGCATTCTCGGGTTCCGTGGTTCTAGCACGGGCACTCAAACTGTTATATTTAGCTTAGTTATCTGATTTTAAAACATGTTTCAACTTATGTGCTTTTTAACTTTAAACCGCTTTTTAGAATTGAAACATCGTGAAAACACGTCTCGAACCACGTCACATAAATGCAGTCGTGGTTTTTGACATATTTCAACTTCGTTGAGATTTGGATTTGGGTTACATAAATGTGCACCCGAGTTTAAGAAGGTGATATCATTAAATGTCGGGCCTAAAGCAATTAGCGTATCATAAACTTTGCGGGAAGCCATAAAATTCGTTAAATGGCACGTCCCGTTGTCTAAATATTTATTGAAGCAATTAAGAGGGCCACAGAATTTGTAATTTATTTGGCGTGGCGCACCTCGTTTATTTTAAAAGGCCAAACTATAGGATCTATGATTTTCTATTAAATTTATCCCTACAAGGGCCCTATTAATTATTCAAAGGCCCAAATCTATGGTTCAAATTTTATTCATCTGAACCCGACAGCTCTAAGAAAAAGAACCGGGATTCAGTCAGTTATATGAAGCAGGCCCAATGGAGAAGGCGACAGGCAAAGATTTCATTTATACAAGAACTCTAAACACTATTCAAAACACTGTTCGAATTGATAAGTAGCAGTTATAGGCTATATACATTGATTCAAACAATTTACTAGTTAAAGTTGTTTAAGCTATGGATAACACCGACGATTATAGTGAACTATGATTACTCAAAGTGATTATCAGATACTGGTAAAAAACAATTTATTAACGTGCTTTTTTTATTATCAGATTAGGATCACAATTATACAAATCTGAAAATCTATACAGTCCAGCTATATTCAATTAACATCAACAACTACTTCTACCTGAACTAACTTGTGAGTTAACATAATGATAAACTAACAACTAATTAATCATGATTCCACAATGCTTTTAACTTCTAATTTTTGAACTAATCGCCTACTTTCAAGCCTCTGCTTTCGAATTAACACCTGGTAACACACACTATGAATTTTACACTAAATCGAGTTAACACTACTAAATACTCATAAGAAGAACTCGAATTAGATTTACAGTCCACACTCCAAAACAGTCCAATTTACATACATGATTTAATATTCTGAATGAAGACAAAGCTGAAACGTATGTAGACTAAAGTAGAAAACAACTTGCTCTTCGATTTCTTTTCCAATGTGGCTACATTCAGCTCAAAATCACATATATCATTCAAAATTGAAGCAAGTACCTGAAAATGTGTTGAAAAATAAGAAAGGGAAGTATCAGCTACAATAAACAGCAGGCAACAACAACTGGAGCTCAAACAGCAACATTGAAACAAGTTTCAACCCAGAAATGCACTCAAACACAGCCCAGAATGAATTGTAGAACAACAGCAACAGCAAATACCCAAACAGACTCAATTGAACCACAATACACTCGAAACTAAGCCATGAAAGCTTTCTGATGCTTTGACAACACAAAAACGTATTGCTTACACCATTTTATCACTATTTAAACTTGAAAAACTGAAATAAACAACTGGAACTCGAATTCTACACTAAGAAAACTTCAATAGAATAGTAATTTTTGGAGTTTTTGTGCTTTGTTTTTTTATTTGTTTTTTTTTTGAAGAAAATTAAGATCTAAGGTTTGGATTTTGAAGAAAATTAAGATCTAAGGTTTGAAAATTAAGAAACTAAAATCTCCGATCTTCAGATTTGGATTTTGGAGTTTTCAAATTCAAATTTCAGATCTGGAAACTTGTAGAAGCTTTTTGGTGGCAGTTTTTCGAGGCTGAAACTTGTGAATTAAGGCACTATCTACTGCCTTTTATAGGCAAAACTAAGGGGGAGCTTCAGATTTTCAGTTTTCACTTTTAATCCTTTCTTAATTTTCGTTTTTGCTTAAATGTCCCTAAAGGCTGATTTGTGTTCCAAGTTATGCTACCAAATTTCATAGAATTCTAAATTGAACTCCCTTTCTAGAATGTTCTGGAGAATTCAGATAGTAACTAAAAGATTACTTACCCCCATAGTTCCTAAACTAACCCTTACAAACCCTGCTTTTACCCTAGGAAACCAAATGGGTCAAAGCTGACCATGGGTCAATCCTTCTTTGCGCTTTTGAATATACGAAGCCCAAATTATGGTTCACAGACCACAAACACAGACCCCTAAATAATTGAAATCCAAGGCATCCAAAATTCTAAAGAATGAAATTGGGCTAATCAGATAAACATGAGATCGAAAGTAATGAAGACAAACACTGATTGAACTATTACGCTAATGACCTCAATCTAAATATGCAATAAAGACTAACTCGAACCAATAAAAAGAAAGAGAAAAAAATAAGATGACAGAAATTCCTAATTAAAAATCAATTTACAACTAACATGGATATCGCCTGTTCGAGAAATAGACAAGAAGAGAGAAAGAAGAAGAAACAGAAGAGATTGATGAACAAAACGAGAAATGAAGGGATACGGGCTGAGACTCACCTAAACCAAGTAGAAAAACTTGAGAATCTTCACAAGAAGTCCAATTTTGAATGGAATAGGCCCTAGTCGTATGTTTCCAAATGAAAAAAACGAATAAACCCAATTCCGGCCTCAATCCTTCATGAAATACAATTGATTTAGGGCTTGGGTTTTTAGGGTTCCATCCTTTGATTTAAGATTCGACGGTTTCTGGGGTGATTTGAGGGGAAATAATGTTGGATTTGGTGTGAGGGGGTCTTGGGGGTTATGTAGTGTGGATTTGGTGGTGGAAGGAGGTGGCGCCGATGGGGAAATTCGGAGGTTCTTAGGGCGGCTCAGCTAGGGTTTGTATCTCTAAAGTGAGAAGGTAAGATAGACGATAGAAATGGGGGGAGGGGCTTTAGGACAATTAAATATCGATGAACCTTAGCTTCGGGGCCGTTGGATCAGCCAACCTCGACGGCTCAGATTCAAAGACGCGGAACGACATCGTTTGGGGTTTAATGAGGGAGGCAAACTGGGCTGGAGACGTGATTTGGGCCCTGAACTGCATTTTTTGGACTGGATTTCGTTTGGGCTAAGCAAAATTGGCCCATATTTTCAGCTTTCCAATTTTAAAAACACATACCTTTTCTTCCTTTCTTTTCTTCTTTTCCCCTTTTTATTCTTTATTTATTAGATAAAACCAAAATTAATTTCTAGACCTTAATTAACTAAAAGAAAACCTAATTAAACCTAAAATGATGATTAAAACAATTGATCCAAAACAAATTAACAAATAAAAAACCTAACAAAATTAAAGCTAGAATTAAAAGTGCGATTTTAAGCTATTTTTGTGATTCTTCCATTTTGTAAAACAAATGATTTTCTAATTAACCCTAAAATGCAAAGTTAAATCATAAATGCTAAATTCAACATATTTTGTATCTTTCGTTAATTAAAATGCACAAACAAAATGCAAACAATTAACATAAAATGTCATAAAAATCCACAAAATTGCAAAATAATGAAAGAAATCATTTTGTTTGAATTTCTGGGAGTAATTCATATAGGGCAAAAATCACGTGCTCACACACATTAGAACCATTCTCAAAAGTCATTCACTATTATACAAACTGCAAATTACCTGACCTAATGATGAGAACCACCTATGCCTTATTGGCACTCCGATACCGTAAAATGAAATCCTCATCCCAATACAACCAAGCAACTTCCTGCTCTATGCGCCGAGCATCCTTTACCCACAACACTCTAGACATTCCGTGATTCTCATACTTTATGAAGCATAATATAACCTTTGTCAAACTTTCCTTTACTCCATCCATAGCTATTTCACTCGCACACCCCCAAACTGGAACTAACGTAGCACCCAACCGTGCAATCAACTGCTCATAGCCGACTCCCCCACTTGGCTCGAAGACATAGATCAAGATACGCTCAATAGCCCATAACACTTTTACTCTATTGATGCCACAATACAATAGTGAGATTAAACTCAAATCATTTAGAAGTTGGGAAAACACAGATCATCTGGTTCTGTAATTCTTCTACAAATCTCGCATTCATCCCCGCAACAGTTAAGCCCACTCTCCTAAGAAAATCCGAAATTTTGAAATTTCAACATGCACCCTTCCATTACACATGAGATCTTCTAACACACACATAAGGATCACACCACTAATGAACACTCCGTTGGGGATAAGCCACCTGCTTCTCCTCAATATAGCATTTTCGTATACCTTCCACCCGTCATACACATTACACAGTTACTTAGTCTTCCTGAGTCTAAACTCATATCGCAACATGAAATTTACTTCACTCCCATCTAGGAGACACGAAAAGATTCTTCACGAGCCCATAACTCAGAGCTATACATCCAATCACAATAGAATCATACATTTAATAGTTCATTTATCATCTCGCGGGCCTTCCTCGTCACTTCCAAGTTACATAGATACATCCCGCAGTACTAACATACTCATCACATATCTATTCAACCGTCACTTCCACTAATAGGGACACTGCCACAAAAATAAGTTCAAAATACTTACTCACACAATCAGCACCTCAGTGCTCAAGCCATAGGCAATGATCCGGCCTCAAGTCCTCCAGATTGGCCCAATATCAAACTCATAGAGATCACATCTCGCCCCTTGATCGGGGAATCGCAAGCCATCAAGGCATATCTGATACTGAGCGCTCATGTGCGTATACAAATGCGTGGAAGGAATTTTAAGAGTTTCTTTTCAAGCGGAATCAGGGGCGCACGATAAGAATTCAAGAATGTGAAGTTTTCCTAAAGGTTCTGCAGCCTCTCAAGGATAAATACAGATGTCTCTGTACCGATCCGCGAGACTCTTCTAAACCTGCTCATGACTCGTGAGACCTAGTAACCTAGGTTCTGATACCAACTTATCACGACCCAAACCCCGCCCCGGTCGTGATGGCACCTATCCTTAAGATAAGGCCATCCAACTAACCCAACTCGTCTTTTCAAAATAGTTAAACACAAATAAACAGCTTAAATATGACTTAATGGTATTAATTAGCGGAACGTCAACCCAACACAGCCATAATCGAGGTGTCACAAGTCACGAGCATCTATCGGAAGTAAATCCACTACAAGGTCTAAAATATACAAAATCAGAATAATGAACAAAAAGAGAGAAACATAGTGCTGCGAACGCTGACAGTTACCTTCTTAACTCATATACCTCTGCCTCTGATCGGCCAAAACCCGCTACCGGGTGAATCGATACCTGCATCTGCACACGAGGTGTAAGGAGTAAAGTGAGTACTCCATCTCAGTGAGTAATAAAGGTAAATAATAACTGAGCAGTAAGAAATCATGTAAAGCAAACAATCATACTGTACAAAAGCAGGGTACAATCCTTGAGAAAACAGTGAAGCTGTGAAAGCTTTGGAGATATCTTGTCTCAGTTTAAATCTCTTTTGCAAATGATCCTTTCAACAGTTACGAAATGATTTCAAAACAGTTAGTGCCGATAAGCACAGAAAATTCACCCCTCGAGCACAAATACCACAAAATAACAGGAAAGGCAAGTAAATATGCAAGATGAGCACATAAAAGTTTGCCCCATCGGGCAATATCTTAAAATAGTAACAGCCCCTCAGACTCAAGATCAATCGCTCAGAACAGCATCAGCCCCTCGGGCTCAGTATCAGTCACCCAGAACTGTATTAGCCCCTCGGGCTCAGTATCATATCACATGGGTACCCGCGCCCACTGTGGGTGTGCAAACTCCAGAGGGGCCCCTTACGGCCCAAGCGTTATATCAACATAAGTCCTGAAAGCCTTCTCACATCACACTCGAGGCCTGAAATCCTCCTTACGTCACACTCGAGGCCTGAAAGCTTCCTCACATCACACTCAAGGCATGAAAGCCTTCTCACGTCACTCCAGCCACCTCGTGGCGTACATATGTATCTCAGGCCCTTGGCCTCACTCAGTCCAGAAAACATCATAAGCCCATAGGGCATCAATAAAATAGTAGTGCTCAGCCCAAACAACATTGAAAATATCAATTTAAGTCTTAAAATTCAATTAAAGTGGCTGAGTTTGTAAAACAGTATAATCAATAGGACTGAGTTCAAGTAATATATCAAATAGTGAGGAAAGTGTGATAAAAATCCACGAAGGACTCAAGTAGTCGGCATGAAGCCCAAAATATGGCAAGAAGCCCAAATCATGTTGATAACAAACATATCTCAGTTAAATCGATAAAATATCAAATGGGACGGACCAAGTCACAATCCCCAGTAGTAAATAACCCCGCGCTCATCATAAGGCTCGTGTTTGACCTCAACATAGCACTACGTTGTGCAAATACGAGGTTTCAAACTCTCATGATATCATTTACAATTATTACTCACCTCAAGCCGGCCAAAATCCTAGCTCGCTATGCCCTTTCCTCACAAAATGACCTCCTCGCGCATGGAATCTGATCAAAACCACAACGAATACGTTATAATAGGCTAAGGGAACATAACCCAATTGAAAAGACTCGAAAAATATCAAAATTCACAAAATTTGCAAAACCCGAGCCCGGGGCCCACTTCTTAAAAATCAGAAAATTTAACTTCATCGGATTGCTTATCTTGTCACGAGTCTATACATACCAAAAACTCCCAAATCCGAGCCCAAACGACCCATCAAATCCCACTTTGAAATACCAAATTCCAAGCCCTAGCTTTTCCCCCTTTTTATGAATTTTCACAAATTTCTATGTTAATTCTACCATTAAATTATGTATTTAGGTCATATAACGCACCTCCTATAACACCCAGTCGAAATACCCTTCAATTTCCGACCAAAAGCTCTCAAGATCCATCAAAAATGGTGGAAAATAAACCTTAGCTCACGGAACAAAATGAGCTTTTAAAACCCTTCTCTGATCAGCCATTTTCGCATCTGGGATTACCTTACTGCATATGCGGTCACCGCTTCCACGGAAATCATTATTACGCCCAGGACCGCTTTTGCGGTCCAATCTCGCTTCTGCGGTAACCGCATTTGCGCACTCCTACCCGCTTCTGTGGAATACCCCTCACAAACACGGACCGCTTCTGCGGTCAATAAATGCATCTGCGGAGACCGCACCTGCGGAAACCATCCGCTTATGTGAAATTTCTCCAAATAGACAACACTCGCACCTATGACCCAATCTTTGCATCTACGGAACCGCATCTGCAACCCCTTTTCTGCAGATGTGGAAATACCAGATATCAGCAAACACCAGCAATCTCATAAGTCCAAAATTCTTCCCGATGGCTATCCGCAATCACCCTGAGGCCCCCGGGACCTCAACCAAAAGTGCCAACCCATCCTAAAACATCTTTCAAACTTGCTACAATCATCAAAACACCACAAACAACACCAAAACCATCAAATTACATCGGATTCAATCCTAAGTTCTTCTAAACCTTCCGAAATATTCATTTGATCAAAAACCCGACCAAAACACCTTTGAATGAATTGAAATTTTGCATACACATCCCAAATTATATAACGCAACTACAAAAACTCTTAGAATTCCATTCTGACACTCGGATCAAAATCTTACCTACCAACTGGAAATCGTCAAAATACTAACTTCGCCAATTCAAGCCTAATTCTACACCGGACTTCCAAAATTACTTTCGATCACACTCCTAAGTCACAAATCACCTAACGAAGCTAACCCAATCATAAAAACTCCAATTCAAGCTCAGTCAACTCTTGGTTAAACCTTTCAAATTTAAAGTTTTCAATTGAAACTATTCTTTAAAATTCATTCCAAATTTTCCTGAAAACCAACACCAACAATCTACATTAGTCATAATACATAACACGGGGCAAGTCATGCCCAAGAACTGGTCAAAAAAGTGCAAAAGCTCAGAACGAACGGACGGGTCGTTACACCCAGTAAGTATCAAGAATAACCTCTGTGGAGTACTGACGAGGTACACATGAAGACACTCACCAGACAAAAATAACCTGTGCAGTTTAGTAGAATAATGCGAATAACAAAAATCAAAAATAAGTAAATGGCAACAAGACCCAACAAGTGACGTAAACAGTAAACAATAAGAATATCGCGAAGTATCATTAAAACCAAATAAGGAAACACAAAGGACAATCAACCAATCAAGCTGATCTAACACAAGTCTCACACAGAAATCACTTCGTGGTACCTCATATCATAGTCACAAGTACCGGGCCTCAACCCCACATCATATACTCACGGCGCCTCATACCAACATCTCGAATCATAACCGCACGTGATAACTCACGTGCCAAAATCACAATATGCCCGACAAAGTCACATGCCTCATAGCAACATGAAAACGGGTAATAGAAGAACATATGAGCATGATCCATAAATGAAAAGTTTCATACCCCTGAACTAGTGTAAGTGGCATATTACGGTATATGCTTTTACGAGTGTACTAATGCAGCCCGAATCAACAAGTGATATCGAAGACATCGAATAGTTCATCAAAATAACAAGACAAGTCAGGTAAGGTGTATAACAAACACAAGGAAAAACATACCGTGACACTAAAATTTCCAACACAGTGTCTCCAAACTATAACACATTATCCTTGACATTGCCAACCTTATCTCTCAGATAGCCACCTGTACCGCTCTGCCCTGACAATATGATTAGTCACCCTTATATCTCTTATAGCCATACATATCACTCCGTATAATAGCCTCACTTATCGCTCTACCCGGATAATAACACGGTGAAATGCCACCCTTATGCCCCTATAACAACAACACAGTGAAATGATACCCTTATACTCTGTATAACAACAACCAAACCACACAACAATCCGCATGCGCTTTCATTTCAATAATATAACATAACAACTCGTATCACAATTGCCCGTAGGCCACAACCTTTCCAAAAGTTGAATGAAATCAATATTTTCACAACAAATGGCCCACATATCAACATAATGTCTATAGAATCTTAATAAAAACAAATGATTGGAATAGTAACTCAACAAGGAACAACACCCCCTTTTAAACACAACTTTGATTATAATAGATTATTAATAACTCTTGATAACTTCAATTCTGATTAATTATTTAAAGATAACCTCGATGATGATGATAGTACTTCCAAGGAATGGCAAACTTCGAACTCTAATGTATGAATTAGGCTGATAATGAGAGAGATGGAACGAACTAGTATTACGTCTACATGCATGGAAACAGACCGACAACAAAAGATATCATGTGATGACAATTTCAACTAAGACTAGCTCCACAATAAAAGAAATCACAGACTGACAGAAATTGATAACAAGCACAATAAAGCATATAGAAGAAAACTCGACAAGTAAAAAATGTGACATGTAACTACAACTTTAGATAAAGCATGTGATTGTAGACATGATGAATAAAAGTTACAACATGTTCTAAAAATTCAAATTAAGTACATAAAGGATGCCTAAGAGTCTAGACATGTGAATTTCCACATATATCTCAAGTACTCATCACCTCGCATACATGGCTTTCACAAGACACAAATAGCACAAACAACCCAAGTCCTACGGGGTTGTTCCCCCGCAAGATACTTGGTACGCTCAAATTACACTTTAAATAAATAGTGTAAGGCGGTCGGTGTCAAATATAATAACCCAAAAAGGTTAGGGTCGAATCCCACAGGGAATAGGTGTGAAAAGGTTACTTGAGTAGTGTGAAACTTGACTTAAGTCGTAATACTATTCCTTTAGCTTAACAAGAGAATTATATAATTGTGATTTAACAAGATAACTATTTTGTTACGAGAATGTGATTAATTTGATTAAGAAAACCAAGGTTGTGTCCCCATCAATGAAATGTAACGCTATCGGTGTTAATATATATATATATATATATATATATATATATATATATATATATATATATATATATATATATATATATATTAATGGAAGGTCCTATGATATGCAAATGGTTTCTAAATGACTATCCAATATTTTTCAATGGTTGGGGATAGTATTTTCTCTTTATGATTTTCCTAAATTTAAAAGAGTTGCACTTAAGAACAACAAATTTATGCCAAGAAAAACCAATTTATTCCTAAGTGATTCTATTCAATAAGGTTTAATATATTTCTTGATATTCACTTCTACCAAACCCTAACCTACTTTTCCAAGTAAAGAAAGAGTAAAATAGAATAAGTTAATGTTTGCAACCACCAACAATAAATAAAACACAAGAAATGAATAAATATCAACCAACCATTAAATATATATATATATATATATATATATATATATATATATAGATATATATATACATATATATATTCAATGTTAAACACCAATTATCATTACACCCATTTAGGGTACACAACCTTAGTATTTAAAATTAGCTACTCATATTAAAATACAAAAGTAAAGAAATAAATAAAGTCATAAAGCTTAAAAAGTACTAAATTCTCTCTTCACAAACTTCCAAATTAACGGTGTATTTAATGCCTTTAATGTAGTCCCTTTTTCAGACTTAATGCCCCACAAAAATCCTAGTAAGTCTATTTATAGTGGACTAAAAGTCAGGGTCAAGATTGGACAAAAATGCCCTACAGAGCTCTTATAAGACCGCATAATGGTCGCAGACCATGCATGCGATCCGCATAATTGAAATTGCGTCGCAGAACTTCAGCTCCTCAAGCCCAAATTCCACCGCAGTTCTATTATGTGGTCCGTATATCAGTTATGTGACCGCATTTTCCATCACTATGCAGGTTCTTTCAATTTCAGTTATGCGGCTCGCGAAAGTGTTATGCAACCTCATAATGGATCGCACAATATTCTCTTTATTTGGTAAAACAGCTACTTCAGTTATGCGTTCTGCATAGTACTTCTGCGATCGCATACTTGCAGCATTCCCAATCTTTTGTCGCGTATTGACTTCTTTTCTATGTGTTTGGGTCTTCAAGTCTTATGCACTTCAAAACACCAAAACTTTATAAGATTTAACTAGAAGCACATTGAAAGAAGAACTAAAGTCTATGTAATTGGTATCAAAAGTGTATAAATTCTACGGAACATCAATACTTACCTCAAAAAAGCTAGGCCGATACTCTAAAATGACCTTATCGAGTGAAACAACCTCCGGATGGCTCAAATCTAGCCAAATGACTTTAAATCATAAATAAAGCTCATAGGAAATAATTCAAGATAATAAAGCTTTGATCTAAAAATTCAACCCCTTGGCCCGCACCTTGGAACTTGATAAAATTTATAAAATTCGAACACTCATTCCTATACGAGTTCAGTCATACCAAAATTATCAAATTTCGATATCAACTCATCCCTCAAATCGCCATTTTACATTTTGAAAGAATTTTTAAAAATTCCCCATTTTTTCTTATCTCAAACCACTAATTATAAGATAAAAATAAAGATACAGTAATGGAATATAATAAATTCTGGGTGAAGAACACTTAACCCCAATGATTTTCTTGAAAAATCCACAAAATATTGCTAAAAACGAGGTCTACGACACAAGATATGGTAAAAATGGCCAAACCCTCGATATGGAAAACATATTCTGCTGCCCAAGTATTTGCCCATCTCGATCACAGAAGAGGTATTGCAATCACGCAGAAGGAAATGACCACTGCTAGAAATTGTACTACGCGATCGCAAACATATACATGTGATCGCGAAGAAGGAAATTACTGATGCCACAAGAAATGTACTACACGATCGCGAACCAGAACATGAGATCAGTAAAGGGAAAAATATACTAGCTGCTGAGCTATGCTACGTGAACGCATAATTGTGATATCGAACACGATGAAGGAAGATGCACACGTATGCGATCAAGGGAAGTAACATACGAACACATAGAGCAATATTTCCTGCCTCCAAAACTACACTACGCGAACGCGGAGGAATTGACACGAACGCGTTGAAGAAAACTAGATGACAGAATCAGCAACTCTAAAGCATAAAGAAATGGACCTGCTTGAGTTCTCAAATCATACCAAACAATATCGAAACTATGAATCGAACTTATAAAGTTTCAAATCTCCCAATTTCCGAAACTCGCGCCAAAACATATCAAATCAACTCGAAATGATGTCAAATTTTGCATGCAAGTCCCAAATGATATAACAAAGCTAATCCATCTCTCAGAATCACCTTCTGACCTCAATATTACAAATGTCAACTCTCGATCAAACCTCTCATCCTTCCAAAACTCTAACTTTCTAATTTTTGCCGAAATGCATAAAATTACCTACAGACCTCCAAATCCAAATGCGGACGCACACCCAAGTCCAAAATCATCATACAAAGGAATGAGAATTATCAAAACGCTATTGCGGAGTCGTATACACAAAAGTCAAAACTCCGGTCAACTCTTACTGCTTAAGCTTCTAAAACAAGAATCCTTTTTCCAAATTGATCTTGAATCATTTGAAAACTGAACTAAGCTACACACGCAAGTCCTATCAAAGAATAAGAAGTTGATCGAGGCCTTAAGCCACAAAGAGACGCTAATTCTCAAAATGACTGATTGGGTCAATACATTCTCCCCCTCTTAAACAAATATTTTTCCTCGAATGTGCCAAGATCCATTCCGAAGTAATCAAATCACTAAATGAACTTACCATACATATACTCGTGGGTGACCCCATGTCACCCCAATCCACATAGGCCCGACAACACTACCTCAACTGAGAATTTATTCCTTCCACCAATACTAATAAGCCTTAGCACCAAATTTCTCACCACCCGATCATCACCAAAAGATCCAATACCTATATCAACACATGGTATCAACCTCAATCAGCCGCAACAACTTATGCCAACACATACAAGGTACACCCACACGATGTGACACATCACACATATGCCCATAACCATATCTCTAATAACAATAGCTCCCTATAATCTAACCCATTTCCGACAATTAACCTTATATTAGCTAGAACCCTATTCCAAACCTTCACAACAACGGTAACGAAGCAAGAAACTTAAAGATGCCATGACTATTCACTCAAATCGACAAGAACATCTAACGCCACTCGGGCACACATCTCGTAAGATAAACCCAATAAGAACAAAGTAAATACGACTAAATATGCAAAGAGGAACACATAATAGAACTATCAAAACAAAAAGGATGCCTAAGAGTCTAGACATGACAATTTCTACATGTAAGCTCGAGTACGTAAGCGTCATCTCATGTACATGGATTTCACAAGACACAACTAGCACAAATGACCCATGTCCTAAGGGGTAGTTCCATCACACAAAGTTAGGTAACATATTTACCTCAAAGAAGCTAGACTGATACTCTAAAATGACCTTCTCGAGTGAAACAACCTCCCAACGGCTCAAATCCAGCCAAAATAACTTCAAATCATAAATAAATATAATAGGTAACAATTTTGGATAATAAAGGTTCAATATTTAATTAAAACTAAAAAGTCAACCCAAAAGATAACCCCCGAGCCCGCACTTCGAAACCCGATAAAATTCACAAAATCTAAAGGCTCATTCTGATACGAGTTCAAACATACCAAAATTAGCAAATTTCGATATCAATTCGTCCCTCATATCGTCATTTTACATTTTGAAGGATCTTCAAAAAAACCCTCATTTTCCCTCAACTCAAACCACTAATTATACGATAAAGATAAAGACAGAATCATGTAATATTGTAACAATCCAAGTTCTCCCTCCGTAAACTGTCGTGACAATACCTAGTCTCTACTACTAAGTTAGCCTAACAAATTGAGGAAAAATGAAATGAAATAAGAAACTGGCAAGTTATGGGTAAAAACATAATAAAAGAGTTTTAAAATGCTGCTTGGCATATACAATACATACAATCAAATCTGAATCAAACTCCCAAAACCCAGAATCTCATGAAATCACAAGCTATAGAAAATAACGTATTATCTAACTCCAGAATGTCTAATCAAAAGTAAATATAGGAAGTCTAAAGCTAAAGGGGAGAATAGAGAGGAACTTCTGATATCGCCCGCCCCACTGATAGAACGGCTGAGCTGAAGGACCTGGATCTGCACACAAAAAACATGTGCAGGAAATACCATGAGTACACGACAATGGTACCCAGTAAGTGCCAAGCCTAACCTCGGTAAAGAAGTGATGAAGAAAGTCAGGGCCCTACTAGTTATAGATATATACAACAAGGTAAAACAGTATGAGAGGTGATAGTATAATTTAAAATACTAACAGTCAATAGAGAATAAAATCACAGAAAGAATATAACTCAATATACAGAGATAGCAACATGGGATCTCCCAGGATATCATCCCATAGTCCCAAACGTAAGTATGCAGAGGATCTCCCGGGATATTGTCCCGTAGTTTGAATCATAAATATGTAGGGGAATCTCCCGAAATACCAATTCGTAGTCCTAAAGTAAATATCCAGTACTGGGGAATCACCCAGGATATCGTCCCATAGTCCCAAATATAAATGTGCAGGGGGATCTCCCAGAATACCGATCTATAATCCCAAAGTAAACATACAGGTGGATCTCCCGTGATATCATCCCGTAGTCCTAAAGTAAAAACACAACAGTCTCAAGAAAGAATCAAACATTTCTACCCATGTTCGGACCAAGAAAGCCGGGATTTCAATTATAAACATGCTGCACCGAATTTCAAGACAGCAGTTTAAGCATATAAAATAGTAAAGTCACTTAACCATGCTTTCCTAAGCTAAACAGTAGGCTTTAAAATACAAGCAGTGTCCAATAGAAAGGAAACACAGATATTTACATAATGAAAATCGGATTTTTCCAACAATTAGCATGTGTACGAACTTGTCACCTCACGTGCCCAACATTTATATAACAACAATACCAAATTCGAAGGGGAGTTCCCCCACATAAGGTTAGGCAAGCCACTTACCTCGAACCACCTAAAAAACAATCCAAAATGAAGCTCTTGCCACGAGTATCCAACTCCGAGTTGTCCAAATACAATCAAATCAATATCACAATGTCAATATAACTACAAATAACGAGTTTAGCTAAAAGAATCAGAGCTAAGGTGAGAAAATAGAAAAACGCCCAAAAATCCTTTCCGAGACCACGTCTCGGAATCGGGTAAAAGTCACAAATTACGGATACCCATTCACTCACAAGTCTAACATACAAAATGCACTCAAATCCGATACCAAAATCTTGATCAAAACCCCAAAGTTAGTCTTAAGAACTTTTCTCAAATTTCCCCAATTCTTCACCGCAAATCCAAAATTCGATAATGAATTCACGTTTAGATTAATGGGTTATAAGCAAAAAGGAGTTAGAAATCATTACCCACAAACTTCCTTCGAAAATCTTTCCAAACGTTTCCTCCCACCGAGCTCGCAATCCAATTTTTGAGTTATGAACTCAAACCCTCAATTTTGGAATTTAAATTCTACCTAGACGCATTCTTCTTCGAGAACACGAGACTGCTATTGCAAATGCGATGCAAAAAAATCCTACTGTATCACTTGTTTTAGAAATAAATTCGGTCTTCCATGGCCTTAGAACCTCCTTTTTGTCTTAACTCGATGTGGGTGTGCAGTCCGAGCATATATCCAGAAAGCCATTATGTAAAAATCTGTGAAAAATGAAGAATTTTGCTTTTAAAATGAATTTAGAGTGATTTCGGTCAATATTTTAGGTAAACGGACCCGGACACATGATTTGATAGTCTCGTAGAGTCCACAGGAAAATACGGGACTTGGGCATATGCCCGGAATCAAATTCCTATGTCCCAAGCCCGAGAAATAAATTTTTGAAGAAAATTGTTTCACTGAAAATTTTAGAGTTTTGGAAATTTGAATGTAATTGAATTTGATGGTATTAGGCCCGTATTTTAGTTCCGGTCGCTGGTATATCTTATATATGATTTCAGTTGAGCCTGTAAAATTTGGTGAGAAACAGACTTGAAATGGCATGATTCGGAACCTTAGTTGTAAAATAAGGCGTGTCAATGCATCCATCACCAAGGCAAATAAGAACGGGCTAAGCGCAGAGCCTTGGTGTAATCCCATAACAACCGGAAAGTCCTCCGAGTGGCCACCTACAGTCCTAACCTTAGTCTTAGCCCCGTCATACATGTCTTTGATTGCTCTTATGTAGTCTACCGGCACACCCTTCGCCTCAAGACATCTCCAGAGCACCTCCCTGGGGACCTTGTCATACGTTTTCTCCAAGTCGATAAACACCATGTGCAGGTTCTTCTTCCTATCCCTGTATTGCTCCACCAACCTCCTAATAAGGTGGATATCTTCCGTAGTGGAGCGACATTGCATGAACCCAAACTGATTATAAGAAATAGACGCCGTCTTCCTCACCCTCACCTCCACCACCCTCTCCCAGACTTTCATGGTATGGCTAAGTAACTTGATGCCCCTATAATTGTTACAACACTGAGAAAACACAAATATTTACTTAGAGAAAACGGGGTTTTTCCAACAATTAACACGTGCACGCACTCGTCACCTCACGTACACGACATCATATAACAACAATGCCAAATCCTAAGGGGAGTTTTCCCACACAAGGTTAGGAAAGCCACTTATCTTGAATCAGCTCAAAATTAATCTGAAATCACGCTCTTGCCATGAGTATCCAACTCTGAGTGACCCAAATCTAATCAAATCAATATCATAATGTCAATATAACTACAAACAACGAGTTTTGCTATAAGAATCGAAGCTAAGGTAAGAAAATAGAAAAATTCCCAAAAATCCTCCCCGACCCCACATCTTGGAATCTAGTGAAAGTCACAAATTATGAACACCCATTCACTCTCGAGTCTAACCATACCAAATTCACTCTTATCCGATACCAAAATCTTGATCGAAACACCAAAATTAGGCCTAAGAACGTTTCTCAATTTCCCCCCACTTTTTCACCCCAAATCCGAAATTCGATGATGAATTCACGTTTAAACTAATGGGTTATAAGCAAAAAGGAGCTAGGAATCATTACCCACACAATTCTTCCAAAATTCTCTCCAAATTTCGCCTCCTACCGAGCTCTCAATCCAATTTTTTGAGTTATAAAATCAAACCCTCGATTTCAAAATTTAAATTCTGCCCAGGCACGTTCTTCCGAGCGAATGCGAGACTACTATCACAAATACGAGACTACTATCGCGAACGCGATGCACATTAATCCCACTTGACAAATTCCTCTTTTACGAATGCGAGGGTCCACTCACGAACGCGAAGATTGCACTGGCGGACACTTCGCAAATGCGAGGACCTTGTCACACACGCGTAGGCTAAGGGGTCCACTCCTTCGCGAATGCGGGATCATCATCGCAAACCCATAACTCAGCTGCCTCTCCACGGTGCTCTTCGTGAATGTGAGACCCCTCTCGCGAACGCGTAGATGGATTTATCTAAAACAAAACCCCAAAAAATCTTCCACTTCTCTAAGTCCAAAAATTACCCGTTGAGCATCCAAAACACACCCGAGGCCCCCGGGACCTCAACTAAACAGGCCAACCCATCCTAAAACATCATACGAACTTAGTCCAACTCTCGGATTAAATTAAACAATGCTAAAACCATGATTCACTCTCCAATAATATCATAAAAGAAACAAGAGAAAAGGTATGTAACAACAAAAAGATGTCAAAAAGAAAATAAAAACAACGAATAAGTGAAAGGACAATAACACAAAACTATTCAAAACAACAATGTGAATACAATATAGACTGCTAACAAACCTATACAAAACTCAATTAGACTACCCGTACAAAGAGGGAAGAACTCTCGACTACTCCCAAGACTACCACCCTAATTCTCGACCTCCATGTTCCTATCAAGAGCCATGTCCTTGGAAATCTGAAGTCGCGCCATGTCCTACCTGATCACCTCGTCTCAATACTTCTTAGGCCACCCTCTGCCTCTTCTGGTGCCTGCCAAAGTCAATCGCTCACACCTCCTAACCGGTGTATCTTGACTTCTTCTTCGCACGTGTCCAAACCATCTAAGCTGCGCTTCCTGCATCTTGTCATCCATAGGAGCCACGCCCATCTTCTCCTGAATATCTTAATTTCGAATCTTATCCAGCCTAGTGTTCCTACACATCAATCTCAACATCCTCATTTATGCTACTTTCATCTTTTGGATATGTGAATTCAAATAACATGAACAATAACTTCAAATAATGATAATCAATAATGAAGGAGATAACATGAACAATAACTTCAAATAATGGTAATTAACAATGAAGAGGTAGTATGTAACAATAAAAAGGCAACAAGCTCAACTAAAGTATGAGAGCAATTTATCAAGTAAGATGTATAACATGTGTTAAAAAAGTCAACTAAGGCATAAGGATAGACTAACACAATTAAGTATAGATTAACTATAAGAATTTAGAACATGATATGACATCTCAATTAAAGCATGGAAATAGTCTAAGTAGACTAAAACAATCAATTATTACGTACAACCCGTGTACCCACTCGTCACCTTGTGTACACGGCTTTCTCATAGCACAAAATGAACCAATCATAAGGGGTAATTCCCCACACAAAGTTACGCAAGATACTTACCTCAACTAGGCCAATTCAACACTCGAAAATAGCTTTTCCTTAAAGTTTGCCTCCACAAGGCTCAAATTTAACCAAAATTGATTTAATATCATCAAATAGTACTAGGGAAATCAATTGCAATCAATAAAGCTAAGTTCTTTACACATTTACGAAAAAGTCAACAAAAGTCAATGCGGGGCTCGCCTGATCAAAACTTAGGTTCAATGGTAGATTCTGACTATTCATGACCCCACGAGTTCATAAATGTGATTAATTTCAACATTCGAGTCCAAATCGACTCTCAAAACTCAATTTCTTAGTTTTCAAAAACATAACAAAGTTTTAGAAATTTTCACTTTGATTCACAGAATTTTGATGTTAAAATACGATATGTGTTGATACCCAATTTTTTCCTATGTATATTTTATATGCAAAATACTCTCAAAATAGCACATGTGTGCATACATAAGCATGTCCAAATATCTTATTATTTTTCCTCAACTTTCAAAGATGTTTAAACTAATTTATTTCTCTATTTCATTCATAAAAAAACAAACAATAATTACCAAATTATTATTTTTTGGTGATTCATTTATTGAATTCTCATATTTATGCTAAAATATAGCTAATATAATTTTTTCATACTTTTATAAATTCATTTGGTATTTTTAAGCGAAAATTGCATACAATTGCAATATTAGCCCCCATTTAGATTTAACTATGTTTTATATTCATAAAATTAGGTTGGGTATTTTTAAATAACTAATTATATACTATAAATAATTTTAGCATCTTTAATTTATTTATAGTAGTTATTTTAATATTTTTTGTAAATCAAATGGGAAAAATGACTATTTAAAATCTAGCCAGATTTTATTTCAATTGTAGCCTAATTTTACCCCAATTTGAATCCCAATTCCCTGGCCCAATTCCTATTAAAGCTCGACCCAAACCCAATTAAACTAACCCATACCCGGATCCCCCACCTAACCTTTTAAATATCAAACCTTGATCATTTAGATCAACAGCCATCGACTGCCCTTACCTAATTAAGCCGAAACCACCCCCTAAACCCTATCATTCCTCACAACATGCCGCCTATTAATCCTCCTCCTCTATTAAATCCTCTCTACACCACCCTCAAACCCTAGCCTCCGCTAACCTAATTCGCCCTAACCTATGGCCTTTGAAGGTCATCGGAGACATGTTCCAGCCTTCCATGGCTTCTTTGTGTTTGTCCTTATGGTTTCATGACCAGATCATGAAGGGGCTTGGTCCAGACTTTGCTCGATGACTGTTCTCTGGTCGTCTCTGATCTTTCTCCGGCCAGCCATGGCCATTCGAGTCAGACCTTTGACTCTCCTGCTTAGATCAACGGCTTTCAAGGCCTTTCTCTTCACCTGGGGTTCTTCTGAAACCCTAATCTCTAAGGTTCCTTTGATTTCTTTTAGATTTGCTTCAGATCTATGTTTGCTTTGAACTTCTAAGCATTTTTTCTCGAAGTGTCTTTTAAAACTCTGCTTCCTAAAACTCTTTATCGTTTTCGATTAGGGTTTTCTTGTTAAGTTATTTCAAAACTTTCTCTATTTTTTGACATGTTTTGCTATGTTTGCTCGTATTGTTTTCCTCTCTGAGTTTGCATGATAAAAAGCCTAATTTCTTCTGAGGTTTCTGAGTTCATTTGTTAGAATTTGTTTGATTTACTTGTTTATCATATCTAGACTCGAATTGTGTTGAAAACCCTAATTTTTTGTTTATTCGAGTTCCTGAGACTATTTGTTTGTTTGATTTACTTGTTTATCATCTCTATACTTGATTGGTGTTGAAAAACCCTAATTTCTTTCGGGTTCAATCGTGTCTCTAAGTATTTGTGTAATCTGTTTGCTCATCATCTTTAAGCTCGATTTGTTTGCAAACCCTAATTTCTTTGGGGTCTATTCGAGTTTCTGAAACTACTTGTGCAATTCATCTGTTTGAAGTTGCTCAACTTGATTTGAAATTCCTTTGTTTCAGCATCTTTTTTCTTTATGTGATTTTGGGTTCTTACTACTTTAAAACTTGACTATATTTTTCAGAAAGGTTTTTCACTTGACCATTTGCATGCTTCTGATACTCTATTTTTTCTCTACTACTAAGTCAATGAAACTTGACCTATGTGACTATCATGCTTCGAATGTTTGTCATCTACTAACTTTGTGCTATTGTTGCATGTTCTCCTTTCCAATAGTTTTGCCCCGCATGTCTAGTGTTTGTGCACTCTATTTATACACTGAGTTGCCTTCTTGACTGATCCTCAGTTTTTGATTGATTTCAAACTTTCTTTATAAAATTCTGATTTCACTCGCCTATTAAGGTTAATTGATTCTTTTCCTTGTCTTGCCTTACGCAATCCCTTCCCAAAATTAGTATATTCCTGTACTTAGACTTGAATACTTACTCAATTATTTTACTACTTCTTTTATGGCAACTATCAGTTTGCTTACAAATTGATTTCTTTCCTTATTATGAACTTGTCATTACCCGTTAAGCAAGTGATCCCTTAATTAAAGACAATCAGTTGTATAATTAATTCTAAATTGTGATTGTTTCCATGTTTGTAGCTTATTACTTCTCTTTTACTCGTTTTCAAAAGCTATAAATACCCTGCACTTCTCTTCTTTCAAGAACAAGAACAATTTTGAGTTCAGAACACACACACACTCAAAAAAACTCTCTCTTGCTTTACTGCTACTTGTGCTACTGTCTGTTTAGCCGGCTGAAAGCAAAGGCTAGACTTTGGAGTCCTGCTTACTTTTCTTTATTGCACTTTGCTTCTCTGACTGCTATGTTCTGATTAATCTTCAACATAAAGAAAAACATGTTTATTTACTATTTCCTATACTTTTGCATGTTCCATTCTTGTGTTTAATTGAGTTTAATTCCTAAGCATGTTATAATTTGCCTCCTTTTCTTTTCTATAAAGTTGTATTTCCCTTTTGTATGAGCTCTATCAGTCCCTTATGAATCTCAAACCCCATATCCCCTATGTGTTTGGTATCTTTGTTTGGTTTGGGGCATGACATCATTGGACATTGTTGTACATGACCCAAACCTGATTCCCTAGGATCATAACCTCTAGATGCTTTGTGTGTTTATGGGCATGCCAGCATCACTTATTGTTGTGCATGTCCAGACTTGATCCCTTTCAGGTTCATATGCCACCTGCAATGTATTCCCACACCCCTGCCCACATTTGTGCACTTGCTGATACTACATAATTTTAGCTACTATTTTTCAAACCACCCTTATCCCCCTACTTCTCTGAATCCAGTTTTAAACTAGTTTCTGCTCCTACACTTCCACTCTACTCTTAGACTTAGTTTCTGCCCCTCTTGTGTGAGTCCTACTTTGGGACCTTTGAGCTCCCTCTGAACTTGGACACATAAGGGCTGGCTTTTTCCACGCTGCAATCATCTCTATCTATGTAACTTGGGTGTGACCACTGCCCGAGGTCCTTTTGAGACCCTTAGGGAACTTTGACACACTCAAGTCTGAGAAAGGCTTTGAAGCAATGGTATCTTAAGGCAGCTTATTCCATAGCTCAGGGAGGAGCCAAGCATCAGGCTTCCTCTGGTTTTATTTTATGCATTTTTGATGTAACTTAGTATTCTTGGTTTGTAATAAATTTGTAATAAACACTCGAGGATGGATAGTGAAAAGGGTTGGGTAATTATGCATGTTCAAGGGTAGAAAACATGTCTATAGGACTACTTTTAATTTTGCATAATCAAATTGCATTTAGAAACCATGTATATGGGATTTACTTTAAATCATGTTTGTTCAACCTCACATCTGGATAACCTGCCTATAGGAATTAGCTAAATTTTGCATGTTTGTTACCATTTAGATATCATGTTTTTAGGGCCCAATTGGTTATAATCTAGCATCATGTTAAAATCAGTATAATGTATAGAAATCACGCCTATAGGAATTCCCAAGTAAAAACCTGCCTGTTTCCATTGTCTACTAGATATTATGCCTATAAGGTTTAACATCATTCATTTAGATATCATGCCTGTAGGGTTTAATATCATTCATTTAATTATCATGCCTATAGGAATTAAATTCACTCATTTAGACATCATTTCTATAAAGGTTTAAATTAAGCAATAACGGATACCCTTATATGTAGAAACTAAAACTAGTCTAATTTTAAATTCGTCTACTCTAAACTAGTTTTTAAGTAACTTAATCTCTTCTTGTTAACACGATTTAGCAAGTATGCCATAGGATCTCAAACCGCTCATTTTAAATTTGTTACTGCATTGCCACATTCTGAATCAATAATAGATATCATGCTCCTAAGATCTCAACTACACACTTAGGCAAGCCTTAGGTAATAATATTGATAAAACTAAACTTGCCTCTGTTAGTTGTTAATTGCTACAACTAGCAGGCATGCCTGATTCGTGTTTCCTAACTGAGTCATGTAATGGGCCAGGCCTGCTACAACAACAATGATCTCCTCCCCTCAAGTATTTTTCTAGAGTCACACTTTACAGTTGTTTGAGTCATGCTATTGGATTACCTTGTTTGAGGAGGTACATTTGAGCCTTTAGTGTTTGTGTGCTCCCCCTTTAATGTGCAGTTTTTATGTGTTTTGTATGTCGCCTTAGATTGTTCACCATTAAAACTCCAAGTCAGCCAATATCCCTCCCTTTAGGAATAGTAGTTCTAAGTGCCTCCGAGACTGATAGGAATGAGGCAGGTAATAGCATGCAATAGTATTCGAGACCAGTCCGCGCTTTAGTACCTTAATAGGGTAGGAAAGGGTAGATATGGATATGATGACCAGTGTACTAATACCACGCGCAGCCCCTCTTCCGAGGAGTAATTACCGAGTATTGTATTGATGTGATCCATATTATAAATAAACCTAGGACCCCCTTTTTTCTTATTGCCTTTTCTTTTTAAAGCATTATAACTCCTTCTTTTCAAAATCAGCTTTTTAATTGCTATTTCAAACTTTGTTTACTTTGAAACAATTGTGTATTAAAATCCCCTCTTATTTGAGCCTTATCTATTTTTATATTGATTGAACCAAATTCACAAAGAACTATCTAGTCGGGAACCACACTAGTGGATATTGAGGGGTGCCTAATACCTTTCCCTTAAGATAATTTCAAGCTCTTACCCTATCTCTAGTTATCGACGAACTTAGAAATAAATCTTGAAGGTGTCCTAATGTACCATAAATCAATAGGTGGCGACTCTTCAAAAATGCAAATCCCAGTTTCCAAAAGGAATTAGTTGTCTTATACCCAAAATGTCACTAACCCGATTCTCCCAACGCGAGGACGGAAAAAAAGGGGGTATGACAGCATGGCGACTCTGCTGGAGATAATAGGCTTTTACCATTTCAGATTGTTCTTGTGAATTTGTACTTTCCCTTTATATGCAATTACCTGTTTAAATTCCTTTAAGCATTTAATTTCTTTTACAAAGCAAAATTGACTTATCTTCTTCTTTTCTTTTCTTTATTGCTGCTTTAAATTATAAACTGTTGTATTTACTACTTTCTTAACATGCAAATAAGTGACAACATGGTTTTAATTATTGCATAATCATGCTCAACATCATATTCCACTCGTTCCAAACAAATGCAATAGCAACGCTTATAATGAGTGGTTGCGCTCTTCATATATCATTACCTTCATAAACTTGGAATGGCATATTTATGGTAAAACCAGTCAATCAACGGTGTAGTCGATGATTCCGTGCCCTCCCCCTTGAGTTGTCTGCTCAAGGGTACCAGTCTAAAACCTTAAAGAAAACTTATTCTGTTTAAATTGTACATGCATCATTGTCAAACCTAGTTGGGTCAGTTATGCTGTCCACATAATGATTCTTTAAGATAGCCTTGTCCAAAGTCCACTGGGTTTCCTTAAACCCAAACGGACATCACCACGTTTTGTGCATTCATTTGGAGAACTAAAATGTGTCATCCTAATTGTTGGTATTAATAGTCGAGTTCGGTGGGGTAAGGGCCTAACCTTATTTTCCTTGTAGAAATATGAGGCACGAAGTCCCTATATTCGGCATGGTCACTAACATCCATCTAAGGCTTCTAAGCTGGTGGAAGGATCTTCACTCTAATGATCAAACTCTCGTCCGAAAATATCTGGGAAATCTACCATCCCTTTTGGAGATCCAACCCAACAACAAGATCTTAGAGGCTGCTACACTATTCTAGGACCGTGAAAAGGCTGTATTCCGTTTAGGGGACATTGAAATGCACCCCTGTCAGAGGAGATAGGAGGATTAGCCGGTCTAGTTTGGGAGACTTCGGGGCTGCTGATGCTTGAGAACCGTAAAGGCAGGGGTTTCCTCAAAATGATGGGTCTAAACAAGAATCCAGAGTTGACATGTCTGAATGAATCCTACATCCCTTTTGACTATTTATATGAGAGGTACGGTCATAGCAAATCCTACCGTATCTACCCTGACGAGTTTGCCATCACATCCTTGGGGCACATTCGTCGAAGGGTCTTCGTATTCATTTTTTATTTCCTGGGTTTGATCGTGTTTCCAACAAAGAAAGCAAGGATCCACACCAGGCTAGCCATGGTAACAAAAACCTTTATGGAATGGATTGGCAGGAAACCATTCAGCATTGTGCCCATGATAATTGCGGACATATACCGAGCTTTGGAGAAGTGTCAACAAGGAGCGAAACATTTCGAGGTCTCCAATTTGCTACTTCAACTCTGGCTTATGGAGTATCTCCAAAGGGGTGAATACCGACAAGAGATTTAGCGAAGAGACTGGGATGACCATATCGCTTTCCATAATCCAAAGCGAATGAATTACATGCCCAACATGTTCGCACAGCCAGAAGATGCCAAATGGTGGGTAGAGCTATTTGATAACCTAATCGAAGAACAGGTCCAGTAGATGTTCGAGTGGTTTTCGACTGAGGAATTCATCACACGATCCAGAAATGCACCTTTTCTGATACTAATTGGTCTGAGGGGAACATATCCTTACGTCCCTCTCCGAGTTATAAGACAAGCCAGTAAAAAATAGGTTATAACCAGGGTCGATAAGATGAGTCATTTCCGAGCCGACTTCCAGGATGATGATAGTCCTTACAAATGCCAAGCTCAGCACATGTGGCATTGCAAGATCATAATGTGAAGAGACACCATCGAGCCCGACAGGTATCATGCTGGTTGCACTCTTTTCTACTCATGGTGGTTGGAAGACAATCATCATAGTTTAAGCCAGCTAGGGTTTGCTCAAGGTCACAGAACTATAGATGAAAGGGTTGAGGCACAGGTCAAATACAACCAATTGCGCAAAAGGATCCACGAGTGTGAAAGCGAGCACCGCAAAATGCTAGAGTCCAACCGGAAGCGAATTGAGGAATGGAAGGACATGGCTTTCAGTGTCAACAAGCAACTGGGATACTTGGAGCGGGGCATAGTGGAGTTGGAGAGAAAGTTTCTCAAAAGGGTAGAAGATTGCCAAAATTCTTAAGGAGCCGAAGGCGGACACCTAGCCAGGGCTTACCTATTTCTGGGGCTTCACGAGTTGGGAAAGCTGTTCGACGGAGCCAGGGATACCGAATCTGGGGAACGTCCTTCTGGGACCAAGTAGATAGGAGTCTTTCTTTTCACTTTATGTAATAAGGCCGATGGCCATTAGTGATTTTCATTTCCTATTTATTTAAGTATCAGTTTGGGTTTCGTCTATTTTATCAATAAAATAAGGCATTTAGCATCCTAAGTTATCCAAATTAACTTGTTGCTAGGCCTACCTCGGGCACAACGAGGCTCCCAAATTAGGACACGCTTTATGTGTA
Organism: Nicotiana glauca; assembly: GCA_026770625.1. Taxonomy (NCBI): domain Eukaryota; kingdom Viridiplantae; phylum Streptophyta; class Magnoliopsida; order Solanales; family Solanaceae; genus Nicotiana; species Nicotiana glauca. The sequence goes on along the minus strand of MU700538.1, from coordinate 65,699 downwards.
AATATTGCCGCACTTTTTATTACTCACTAACTTGGTTACCTTTTTATTTATTTTTCTTTTTTTATTCCCCTCCCCGAAGGTTAGATTGTACACTCTGGCAACATTAGTCTATTCCAAAAGATCCAAGTGCCCTTTACCCACTCCTCCTCTAAGTCCTATTAAGAGCAAGAACAAGGGCAAAATGGAAGATTTGAACGTCAGAAAAGAGATCACAACAAGAGGTCATTGATGGTCATGGTATTCGGGTTCCTAATGAAAATGTGTCACAAGTCGAGCAAAAATTTTTGAAGTTTCAAGAAGAGTTTGATTAGGTTCGAAACCTGGCCAACCTATCCTTCTCCCTCAGCACCCTAGGCACCATTTTCCCCAACGGCCAAAATCTCACGCCTCCACAAAAGCAACCAAATCATCCCATTATTCCAATAAAGAACCAATGCAACACTTGCCATACTCCAAACAACAATCCGTTACTCATCCCCGAACCACAAAACTCCGCAAATGACCACTTCCACACCCACAACAACCCATTTACGTGGATACCGTGCAACTCTCCACCCAATCTATATCTTAAACACCTGAGTATGAGGAGAAGGATTTACTCATCACGAATTTGGCGGAAGAGCTTAAGAAATTGACTAGCTGACTTCAAGGCGTCGAGGGAAGTAAAGGTATTGAAGGGTGGAACTATGAAGATATCTGCACACAACCAGATGTTGAACTGCTAGAGAGGTACAAACCTCCCAAGTTTGAGATGTTTGAGGGTATAGGCGATCCAAGGGTCCATCTGAGAACATATTACGACAAGTTGGTGGGGGTAGGAAAGTAAGAAAGGATCCAGATGAAACTATTCATGAGGAGTCTGAAAGGAGATGCACTATCCTAGCACATCAGCCAGGATCCGAAGAAATGGTCAAGTTGGGTAAGTATGGCCTCTGATTTCGTGGACAGATTCAGATTCAACACAAAAAATACGCCGGATGTATTCTACATTCAGAATCTAAAAAAGAAGCCCACAGAAATATTTCGCGAGTATGCTACTCGCTGGAGGTCGGAAGCTGCTAAGGTCAGACCTGCCTTAGAGGAGAAATAGATGAACAAATTCTTTGTCCGGGCCCAGGACCCGCAGTATTATGAACGGCTGATGTTGATTGAAAATCATAAGTTTTCTGACATCATCATGGTGGGAGAGCAAATTGCAGAAGGTATAAAAAGTGGCCTGGTTACAAACTTCGAGGCCTTGAAAGCCACAAATAAGTCCTTGCAGTCTGGTGGTGTGTCTAAGAAGAGAGACGTGGGGGCCGTAATGGCTGCGTAAAGGACCAAGTCTCCCCTCAAATACCAAACCTACCCTATACCTCCACTCATATATCACTCAGCTCCAAACTACCAAGCACCCTCCTACCAAGCCCTAACACCGAGTTATCAGTCACCTCCACCCCCACATATCAGCCTACCTCGCCTAGATATTCCTAACCCGCACACATCTACCAAGCCTACAATGCCCAACCATCTCATTACCAGTCACCACCCATACGCCAAAACTTTCCTAGGTCCCGACCTAACTTTGATCGGAGGCCCCTAAAACAATACACAGCCATTGCCGAGCACATTGATCAGCAATATGAGAGACTCAAAACTGTCGGTTATGTCACCCCCATCCCTGCTTCAACCCCTGAGAACCCTTCTCAGTGGGTTACCCAAACAAATCTTGTACATACCATTCTAGCATGAAGGGACACACCATCAACGTATGCCGCTCTCTAAAGGACAACATACAGTCATTAATTGATAAAAAGGTCATTCTAGCAAAGGAGGCCGCTCCGAATGTTCACAACAACCCCTTACCAGATCACAAAGCGGGGGTGTTCACATGATTGAAACAGAGGATGGTTGGGATCCCAAGGGATCCATTGGGTTAATCGTAGAAAGCGATGATCCAAAGAAGCTAGCAGTTACTCTTAACCCCATTATGGTCCAGATTCAACCATCCGAGGTCATCGAGGTAGAGGTCATCCCACTTGAGTTAGAGGCAGCACCATCAGCCAAAGCACCGGCACCGTTTGAGGTTACCATTTTACCACCCAAGGAACATGTCCCATTTGAAGTAAAGGTAGTCGCACCAATTCCAGTGGCGATGAACACTATGCTGTCATTCCATACAAAAGTTATTCCTTAGGATTATACGGCCGAGGCTAGGAGGAAAGGCAAAGTCAGGTTTAAAGAGACTATTGTACCACAGGGTATGACAAGTTCTGGAAGAGTCTATACCCCAATGCACTTAGCTTAGTCAAGTTAGCAAGCTTCCAACCGGCCACTTATCATTGAAACAGGCCCAGATGTCCTTTGGAGGAAGATACATGCCAAGGAGTATTCAGTCATTGACCAGCTAAATAAAACACTAGCACAGATATATATCCTCTCTTTGTTGTAGAATTTTAAGACACACAAAAATGCTCTATTGAAGGTGCTGAGTGAGGCATATGTGCCAAGTAACATCACTGGCAGAGAAATGGCCAATATGGTGGGACAAGTATTAGAAAGCCACAAAATCACCTTCTATGAGGACGAGCTGCCGCCTGAAGGATTGGGTCACAACAAAGCATTGCATATCACTGTGCAATATGAAGACTACTTTATCACTAGGATCTTCATTGATGGGGGTTCCAGCCTTAATATATGCCCATTGATAACTGTTGACATCCAATTTTTCTCTATACCTTTTCATATATTCAAAATATCCTCAAAATATCCTATATAGGCATATATAAGCATAGCTAAACTTTTGGCATTTTTCCTACTCTTTCAAAAGTTTTAAAATCAATTTATTGTCTATTTTTAACAGCATAAAATCAATAGTTACTCCCAAAATTATCCTTTTTCGATGAGTAATTTATTCTCTTCTCATATTTACCCCAAAATATAATTAAGGTGATTTTTTTATATTTTTACAAATATATTTGGTATTCTTAAAGCTAAATTGCATGTAATTGCAATTATAGCCTATTTTATGATTAATAACATTTTATAATTATAAAATTATTTCCAGTATTATTAAATTAACATTTATATAGTATTTGTTTGCTCAGTATTTTTAATTTGTTTTTAAAATCATTATTATTATTTTTTATAAAATAAAAAAAGGGAAAATTTGGCTATTTAACACTTAGCCTATTGCTATTTCAATAACAGCCCTTCTCCCTTTCAATTTTAGCCCCCAATTTGACCCAATTCCGCCCCATATTAAACGACCCAATTCCTAAAAATACCCAACCCATGACCCAATTGCTAAACCCGCCCGATTTTCTTTCAAATCTGAGTTGTTGATCATTTTGATCAACGACCAATATCCTTCCTTTCCTTTTTTAATCACCCAACCCCTCTAACCCTAGGTCATTTGCACAAAGCCTCCGCCCTTGAAACCCTTCATCTCTGAAACTCTCTATAACCTCTCCTAAACCCTAATCACCTCCCGCCTTATCTCACCTCATTCCTACAGGAATCCATGGCGTCTCCAGCCATGGATGGCCTGTGCACACGCTCTATCACCCCCGAGCCTAAGATACTCAAGGTTTGGAGGCTTGACCTCGATGGTCTCTTTTCAGATCCATCTCAGATCCGTAGATCTATGGTTTTCCGGCCACGTTCCGGCATGTTCAAATACTGGAAGCTTGATTCCTGACTGTTTCGACTCAGGATCTAATGTTGTTCTTCCAAGACTTTCTCACTTCTAGGGTTTCTCTAAAACCCTAATCCATTTGATTTTCTTTCACCGTTATTTTTTTAGATCTGTACTATGTCTATATTATTCTTAACGTTTTGAGTGTTTTTCCCAAATTTTATTTTCAAAAATCGTTTGAGTTCAAATTAGTTTTTCTGAAAGTCTTTTGATTCTTACTGTTCTTTTCTTTTAGGTGTTTGTCTGTATTATGCTCGTATGTTTTCCTTCTCTATTACGCATGAATTGTCCTTCTTTTCTTTTATATGTGTGCTCACATGATTAATCTGTGTTAAATTTTTCTCACTCTTCTACCATGTGTGTTTACTACTGAGTTTCTTGACTTTTGCTTTGCTGAACTCTGTTTGTGTTCTTGTTAAGCATGTTTCGTCTATTCCAGACTTGTCTAAGTTTCGAGTTTCCAAAACGTGCCCTTTTATTGTTAAATCAATTTTTCTTTCTTTGATTGTTTCAAACCTGTTATCATGGTCTATTTGTTTCTCATGAGACTCTTTTAGTCTGTTCACTTGCCTTCTCATTTCTGTATTTGATTCGATTTGAAACCCTAGAATTTGGGGTTTCTTTGATAAACTAGATTAGGGTTTCACTTTGGGACCCTGGACCTTCAGACGCACTATGATTCTATGACAGAACTCGTGTTCTTTTGTTTTATGATCCTAAACCTTGCAATGTTAGACTTTTTGTTTGATTTGTTTTCTTTATATATGAGAAACTCCTCTTTTAAAAAGGGTTTTGACAACTACTTGATTGATTTTGCACTCCTTTGATGGGGTCTCGACTGATTGCTAACTAATTTTCTCTGTTTGAGCCCTCCTCTACCTATTCCTGACTAGGTTCATTCGAATCAAACCTGTTTACTTTGATTTTGTTAGTTGTTTGATTGATTCCCTTTCCTTTCTCTTTACAAATCGAGTACTTTTGAATGCTTTCCTTAAATAGACCTTATGTATTTTCCCTTTCTTATGCTACTATAAAAGATTTTACTCAAAGTTCCTTTCCTTATTTACATTCTCCCATTTGAAATTCAATCCCCTAAATTAAGGGAAAATATTTGAGACTAATTTTTGAAGGTCTTCTTACCTTTCTTGCTTGTTCTTCTACACAATAAAAGGGGCTGCCCTTCTGCACTTTAGTAGAAGAAAAAAAGAGAAGAGAGGAAAACAGTCAATTTTTGACACAATCAATTTTGAATACTTTCACACTATTTCCAACTGAATACTTTTCTCACACAAACACTCGAGTTCTTGCTCTAAACTCATTCACACATAATGTTTTTCTCTTTCTGATTGTGGCTTGTTTGCAAGAATCCTGCTTTCTTTGCTTAGTTTTTTCTGAAAACTGGTATGTTCTTTGTTTAATTTCTGCCTCTCCCCCTATGTATTTATTCTACAGTTCACCCTTTGTTTGGCTTATTATCTAAATGATATAACTTTCTGCCAGCTTTCTTCTTTCTTTGTTTCTGTTATTATATGAATCCCTACACTTGATCTCCCTTGTGTGGCTGAGTTATGGTTCAAAAACATGGCAATACTTGAAATTATTGATCATGGACATGAACTGGGCTCTCTGAGTCCTAAGCTCTTTCAATTCCCATCCCCATTTCCCTTTGTATGTATGCTGAGTTTGAGACTTTGGTCTGGCAGTGTCCTGATCACTGTCCAGGCCATGGACTGACCTTCAATAGGTCCTACTCTTAATTGTTTGGCTGACAGGTTGGGCAGGGGTGTACAACCTACCATATGGCTGGGCATGACCCCCAGCCTGCCCTGGCATTCCCTAATCCCTCTATTGCACTCACACTTGTTCCTTGATTCTAAGTTCTGCCCCCCACTAATGAGCCTTGCTTTGGGACCTTAAGCTTCCTCTGAACTTGGACATTGGAGGGCTGGCACTTCCACACTGCACTCTAATTCAATGTTTTGCATGATACCTGGGTGTGAGCAGTGCCTGGAGTTTCTGAAACTCCTTGGAACTTTGACACATCCTGGGTAAGAGAAAGGCTTTGGAACATGATCCTGGCAGTTTGCTCATACTATATTGTTAGACTTTGCGTTCGAATTAGGCTCCTTGGATGCAGCTTAGGAGTTCAGATTGTAATATTGTTTCTTGATTTCTTTTCAAATCATTTTGGTCTGTAATAAAACTTTGTAATAACCTTTGGGGTGATTAGTGAAATGGGAAAGGTGACCATGTATGCAAAAAAGGGTAGATATCATGCCTATAGGATTTCTAATTTCAATGTTTTCGCATGTAGATAACATGCCTATAGATTTCTAATTTCAATGTTTTCGCATGTATATCATGCCTATAGGATTTCTAATTTCAGCATGAACACATCATGTCTATAGGAATTTTCGCACGTAGATAACCTTCCAATAGGGATTTCTATTTTCAGCATCCTCATATGTAGATAACATGTTTATAGGATTTGTGCATTCTCACATATAGATACCATGTCTATAGGACGCACAAAAAAGAAAAAACATGTCTGTAAGTCCTTTCTAATTTTGACACGTCCACTTCTCGCTAGGCGAACATGTTTATAGGTCGTAATAATAATAAATGAAGCAATCAGATGTCACGTTCATGCAAAATCCAGTGTTTAGATGTCATGCCTATAGGGTTTCTGCATTTTTTATTATGTCTTCAAATGTGTTCTAATGCCGACAAACGCGTAGAAAGCATGTTTATAGGAATTAATCAAATCAGAATCGCCTTACTTTTTACAAGTCTAAAACCTGTAGTAATAATGAATTACCAGTTATAAAATTCATGGTAATGTGCTGAAACTCGCTCTCTTTTCAGTGGCTGATAATGTTTTCCTAAATCAGTATGCATTGTTTCTCAAATTTGTAGATGCCATGTTTATAGGTCATCACGTAGGCAAATAAGTATGTAGTTAATTAATTACGTTTGCCTTCGATAAGTTGCATCCAGGCAAGTCTAATGTGAATTTCTTGCCTGAAAATAATGTGATGAACCAGCCTGCCTAACGCTAAGAATAAATTTCGACCTAATCAGTACATGTAAGACGTGCTAAGCTACATGATTTTATTTGATCTAAGGAGGCATGTTTAAGCCTTATTTGTTTATGCGCTCTCCCCAGATTTGCTATGTGTGTTTGGATTGTCGCCTTAGAATTTTTACCTTTGAAACTGCAAAAAGCCCAATATCCCTTCCCTTTAGGATTAGTAGTCCTATATGCCTCCGAGACTGCTAGTAATGGGATGGTTAATAGCACACAATAATAATCGAGACGAATTCGCGCTTAATACCTTCACGGGTGGGAAAGGGTAGACATGGATATGATGATCATGCGATAACACTACGTGTATAAATGGTTACCGGGTGTTGCATGGGCTGATCAATGTTATTTATAAACCTAGGACCCCCCTCCCTCTTTATGTGTTTAGTTCTTTTTTTTTTAGAATTTCCTCTAAAATTTTCAGTTCTTTTAAACCCCGGCATTCACTTTAATTGTTTAAAATCTTTTTTGGTTATTAAATTTCCAGTACAGTTTCATTTCCAAATTTTCGCCCCCATTGCATTCCTTTGTTTGATTATTTGTACCATTTATTTGACCCCCATTTTCCGTACTTGTATATTCCTTAAATAATTATGAAATTGACTATTCCCAAATTTCAGCATTTTTATTTAACTTTTACACTTCCCTTTGTTTGCAATCATTATGTGAAAGATGTCTTGTATGTTTATTTGTTGTTTATATTTAAAGTCACAATTGTAGCATGGCCGGGAACCACACTAGTGGATCTTGGGGGGTGCCTGACACATTTCCCTCGAGATAAGTTCTAGCCCTTACCCGGAATCTGGTTTTCCAACTCAAAACTCTTAGTGTCCTAATGCACTTAATCATTAGGTGGCGACTCTTCAAAATCCAAAAACCCAATTCCCCAAACGGGAATAGAGTTGTCTTCCCAAATGTCGTAAACCCGATTTCACTTTTAGAGAAAAAGGGGGCGTCGACAGCATGGCGACTCTGCTAGGGACTCTTTAGGCTTTTACCATTGCATGTTATATGTGAGTTTATTGTTTTTTTTATTGCTTTATTTAATTCTTTTATTCAAAACTGACTTGTCTTTTTGTTTCCTTTTTCTTTAATGCTTTCATTTAATGTTTCCTTCAATACCGTTGTAATTTTTGAGCAATTATTAATATCATTATGAACGTGAAAATACGTGATAATTTGTTTCATTCTTTTAATTGCATCTTCAACATAATATTCCACCCATGCCAAACAAATACCATAGCAACGCTTGATGAGATTGTTGTGCTCTTCCAATATTATTACCCCCTAAATTTTGGCAAAGGCATATTTGCGGTAAAACTAGTCGATCAGTGGTGTAGTCGAAGGTTCCGTGCCTTTACCTCTTGAGTTGTCCGCTCAAGAGTACCGGTCTAGCACCCCATAGAAACCTTACTCTGTTTAACTGTTCATGCATCACTGTCAAACCTAGTCGAGTCAATTATGTTGTCCACATAATGACTCTTTAAGATAGCCTTATCCAAAGTCCATTGGGTTCCCCTGGGAGCCAAACGGACAACACCATACTCTGTGCATTTATTTGGAGAACTAAATGATGTTTATGCCAATTATTGATTTAAATAGTCGAGTCCGGCGGGGGTGAGAGACTAACGCTTTGTTTTGCAGGAAATGAGGCACGAAATCCCCAGATTCGGCAAGGTAACCAATATCCACCCAAGGTTGCTAAGATGGTGGGTGGACCTTCATTCCAGTGACCGGACTCTTGTCCGCAATTATTTGGGAAACTTACCCTCTATTCTAGAAATTCGACCGGACAACAGGATCATAGAGGATGCGACCTTTTTCTGTGATAGTGATAGGTCAGTATTTTGATTTGGGAACCTCAAAATGACCCCTCTGCTCGAGGAAATAGGAGAATTAGCCATTATTCCTTGGGAGACTCCAGGTTTGCTCATGCCGGAAAACCGAAAGGGTAAGGGTTTTATCAAAATGATGGGGTTGAAGAAACATTCAGATTTGACTTGTTTGAAGGATTCCTATGTTCCCTTCGACTACTTGTACGGGAGGTACGGTCATAGCAAGTCCTACCGTACCTATAGAGACGAATTCACCCTCACATCATTGGGGCATATCAGCAAGAGAGTGTTCGTATTCATGTTGTGTTTCATGGGAATGATAGTGTTCCCTATAAAGAAGTCTAGGATACATACCAGACTAGCCATGGTCACCAAGACACTGTGGAGGGGTTTGAAGGGAAGCCTTTCAGCACAGTGCCCATGATTGTTGCAGAAATCTACCGAGCTTTGGGAAATTGCCAACGAGGGGCCAATCATTTTGAGGGTTGCAATTTATTACTCCAACTCTGGCTCATAGAACATCTCCAAAAGGGTCGATATCGTCAAGAGCTTCTGCGAAGACCGTGGAATGATCATATAGCATTTCACCATCCCAACAGAATGAACTATATGCCTGACATGTTTGCTCGACTGGGGGATGCTCGAGGATGGGTAGAATTGTTTGAAAACTTGAAAGAAGATAAGGTGCAATGGATGTTCGAATGGTTCCCCACTGGAGAGTTCATCATCAGCTCTCGCGATGCTCCATTCCTTATACTCATTGGTCTGAGGGGAACTTATCCCTATGTCCCACTCCGAGCCATGAGGCAGGTAAGAAGAAAGCAAGTTGTACCAAAGGTCGAGAAAATGAGTCGTTTTAGGGCTGATTTCCAAGACGACGATAGCCCATACAAGTGTCAAGCTCAACAAATGTGGAATAACAAGATCATCTTGGAGAGGGATTCCATAGAAACCAAAAGGTATCGTGTCGGCTACACCTCATACTATCTAGATTGGCTAAAAGAAGATCATGCTAGGTTAAGACAACCTGGGTCTGTTCGAGGTCACAGGGTTATCGACGAAAGGGCTGAGATACAGGTTAAGTACAACCAGTTGCGCAAAAGGCTCAGGGTGTGCGAGAGTGAGCATCAGGATATTCAAGAAGCAAATAAAAAGTTGATCGAGGAATAGAAAGATATGGCTGTCAGAGCCAACAAGCGCTTAGGGCATTTGGAGCATGGGTTAGTAGAGCTGGAAGGGAAGTTCATCTAGAGGATCGAGAGTTGCCAAAACACCGAGGGTAATAAAGCAGGACATTTGACTATGGCTTATTTGCTGCTGGGATTGCGTGAGCTGGTGACGCTGTTCGATGGAGCCAAAGATGTTGAGTCAGTGGAAGGTCCTTCTGGGACCAAGTAGTTTGGAGTTTTTTTTTCTTTTACGCTCTAAAATGTAATAAGGCCAATGGCCATTAGTGATGTTTTTATCTTTATGCAATTTTAGTGTCGTTTTGGGATTTGTCTTATTTTTATCAATAAAATGAGGCATTTAGAATTATAAGTTCTCCAAATCAACTGGTCGCTAGGCCTACCTCGGGCACAACGAGGCTCCCAAAGTAGGACACGAGTTATATTCTTGCACTATGTGTTTAAATACTGTAATGTTTTTCTCCTCAGAATCGGTACTAACTTGTTACCTTTTGTTGTTTTTACTTTTATTTTTATTCCCCTCCCCAAAGGTTAGTTCGTGCATTTAGGCATCGTCATCCTACACCACAAGATCTAAGGGCCATACACCTCCTGCTTCTCCAAGCTCTATCAAAAGCAAGAACAACGCAAAGATGGAGAACGTGAACAATATCAGAAAAGATGACTCAATTGAAAGGGTAGAGGTTTCTCAGGGTGTTCAGGTATCTAGGTAGAGTGCCGCTCAACTCGAACAAAAGTTACTGAAGTTTCAAGAAGAACTGGACCAAGTTCGGAACTTGGCAAGTCTGTCATTCTCCCTCATAACCCCAGACATCAACTTTCCCAATACTCAACACCCCATACCTCCACAGAATATCCCAAAACCACAGAAACAGCACGCTACTCATTACAACACATACCTCAACAACACTCCACTCTTCAACCCTAAACCATCAAATGATCATCCCCACCACACTCCCATGTATTTGTAAACCATACCACAATACACTCAACCTACCACAAACACACCAGAGTCTGATGACAAAGACTCTCTCATCAAGAACTTGGCAGCCAAGCTCAAGAAATTGACTAGACGAGTCCAGGGCGTTGAAGGAAGCAAAGGTATTGAAAGGCTGAATTATGAGGATCTTTGCATTCAGCTAGATGTTGAACTCCCGGAGGGGTAAAAACCTCCCAAGTTCGAAATGTTTGATGGGTCAGGGGATCCTAGAGTCCATTTGAGAACATATTGTGACAAGCTGGTCGGTGTGGGAAGAGATGAGAAGATCCACATGAAACTCTTCATGAGAAGCTTGAAAGGTGATGTGCTTTCTTGCTACATTAGCCAAGATCCCAAAAGGTGGACGAGCTGGGTTTGAATGGCGTCCGATTTCATGGACAGGTTCAGGTTCAATACAGAGAATGCACCTGATATCTTCTACATCCAGAACCTGAAGAAGAAACCTGCCAAGGCATTCTGCGAGTATGCTACTCGATGGAGATCCGAGGCTACCAAGGTCAGGCCGGCCTTAGAGAAAGAACAAATGAACCGGTTTTTTGTCCGAGCACAGGATCCGCAATACTATGAGAGGTTGATGTTGATAGAGGGCCAGAAATTCTCTGATATTATCAAGCTAGGAGAAAGAATTGAAAAGGGCATTAAGAGCGGAATGGTCACTAACTTTGAGGCACTGCAGGCTAACAACAAGGCCCATACAATCTGGTGGCACATCAATGAAAAAGGATGTGAGCGCCGTGATGGTCGCACAAAGAACCAAGTCACCCATAAAATACCAAGCCTACCCGGTACCCCCCTCACAAACCAGCCTATTCCCAACTACCAAGCACCTCCACCTTCTTACCAAATTCCGTCGCCCGTTTACCAACCATCTCCATACCAACCCACTTCACCAAAATATTCTCAACCTGCACCCATCTACCAAGCCTATAATACTCACTACCAATAACATCCCACAAGCCAAAACTTTCCCAAGCCACGCCCTAACTTCGACCGTAGACCTCCCAAGCAATACACCGCCATCGCCGAACCTGTCAACCAATTATATGAAAGACTCAAAGCAGCCGGTTACGTCACCCCAATACATGCCAAAACTCCAGATAATCCTTCCCAGTGGGTCAATCCAAATAAAACATGTGCGTACCACTGCGGCATGAAAGGGCATACCATTGATGAGTGTCGATCTCTGAAAGACAAAATCCAAGCTCTAATTGACAGCAAAATCATCGTGGCCAAGGAAACTGCTGCTAATGTTCGCAATAATCCTTTGCCTGATCATAAAGGTGGTGATGTGCATATGATCGAAGTAGAAGATGATTGGGACCCCAAAGGGTCAATTGGATTAATTCCCGAAGGTGACGAGCCCAAGAAACCAACCGTCACATTGAATCGAATTTTAGTCCAGGTCCAGCCCTCTGGGGATGCTGAAGTAAACATGTCTATGCCTCTCGAGCTTGAAACACCATCATCCAAAAGGACCGTACAGCTGATTGAGGTGGAGTTTCGGTCTCCAAAAGTACCATTTGAAGTTGCGGTATTGCCACCCAAAATGAGAGTGCCCATTCCTGTAGCGATGTCTGCCGTAACGCCATTCTACACACAGGCCATTCCTTGGGACTAAACCGCCGAGGCAAGGAGAAAGGGAAAAACTAGGTCTGGAGAAGCAATTGCAGTGCAGGGTATGACAAGGACTAGCAGAATTTATACTCCAAAGCACTTAGTTGAATCAAGTAAGCAGGCCTCTGGACGGCCTATTGAAATTGGACCAGATGATCTTTGGCGGAAGATACAAGCAAAAGAATATTCAGTTGCTGAATAATTGAACAAAACACCAGCGCAGATCTCCATTCTGGCTCTATTGCAAAGCTCCGAGACACACAAGAATGCCTTGATGAAGATACTAAGCGAGGCGTACATACCTAGCAATATAACTGGAGGTGGGATGACAAACATGGTCGGGCAGGTATTGGAGAGTCATAAGATCACTTTCTACGAGGATGAGTTACCCCAGAAGGTTTATGACCCAACAAAGCGCTGCACATCACTATGCAATGCGAGGACTATTTCATCAACAAATCTTTGATTGACGGAGGATCCAGCCTCAACATTTGTCCATTGGTGACCCTCAGAACATTAGGGAAGAGCCTGCATGAAATCAAGGATGGGGCTATCAGCGTCAAAGCCTTTGATAGCTCCCAAAGGTCCACTATTGGGGAGATCAGTCTATGTTTACAAATGGGGCCAACTTGGTTCGATGTTGATTTTCAAGTGATAGACATCCCAGCATCATACAACCTGCTACTGGGATGACCCTCGATCCACGCCGCTAGAGCCGTAGCCTCAACTCTGCACCAGGCAGTGAAGTTCAAGTGGAATCACCAAGAGGTGATCATTCATGGTGACGAGAGTAACCCCATATACAGTCGTCAAACCATCCTAGCAATTGAAGGGAGAAGGAAGCTAGGAGGAGAAACTTACCACCATATTGAGCGAGTCAACGCCGAGGACAAAGATAAATGGTGGGATAACAAGATCGAAAGTGTCCTGAATTGGAGTATGAATCCAGCAAAGGGCTTGGCAAGAACCTTCAAGGAATCACCAAGCCTATCAAACTGAAGAAGCATGGCACCACTTTTGGGTTAGGGTATTGATAAACTTTGGAAGAATTTCAGGACTAGTCGCCACCGTGACGCGGCCCTTATTATCCGTTGGAGCACCCGATACCCCGCTTGGAACAGACTTTCCAGTCAGCCGACATCATATATGGGTCAGAGGAAGATGAAGCATTAGCTGCAATGAAGAGTTTGTTCTTGGAAGATGACAACATGGAATGTCACGTCATTATCGATGAGGAAGGTGAGGAAGTCCCTTCCATACAGGAAGTGACCCAGGAGAACGCCTCAATAATTGGTCCATCAGGGTCACCAAGGCCAGTAGAGCTTCGGGGTAGCAAGGCTGAACAAAGCATTATGCATTGTCTTTTACTTTTTCATTAGTTGATTTTCTTTCATTATTATCTCTAAATTTTGAAAAGAGCCCCCATGTTCAAAATAATTTTTGGTATTTATCAAAGCATTTCAATTCCTTATTTAAATCTCGCTCTTATTATTTTTCTCTATCCTTTATTTTTACTTTTACACAGCATTACTATTACTTATCCTGATAAACCGATGAATGTGACATGCGACGAGATAACGTAAAAAACGGACATAGATTCAGAAGAGGATGAAATACTAGAAGAGGTTGTTAAAGAGATTGAGGATTTTGAGAATAGAACTAAGTCTAACTTGGACGAAACCGAGGTTGTCAACCTGGGGGATACAGACAATGTCAAGGAAACGTGCATTAGTGTTCACCTGTAACCACCGGAAAAGAAAGAGTACACGGAGTTCTTAAAAGAGTATGAGGACATATTTGCCTGGTCATATGACGATATGATCGGTCTCAGTACATCCATTGTAGCTCACAAATTGCCAATAGATCCGACATGTCCGCCGGTAAAGCAGAAGCTCAGAAAGTTCAATCCGAACATGAGTTTGAAAATCAAGAAAGAAGTCACCAAGCAAGTCAAAGCCAAGGTCCTCAGGGTAGTGGAATACCCAACATGGTTATCTAATATTGTGACAATGACAAAGAAGGACGGGAAGGTCAGAATCTGTGTCGACTATCGGGATCTCAACCGGGACAGCCCGACAGATGACTTCCCACTGCCAAACATGCACATCCTGATTGACAACTACGCCAAGCACGAGCTGCAGTCATTTGTCGATTGTTTTGGTGGATATCATCAGATATGGATGGACGAAGAAGATGCGGAGAAAACATCTTTCGTTATACCATAGGGAATGTATTGTTACAAGATGATGTCGTTTGGATTAAAGAATGTTGGGGCCACCTACATGAGGACCATGACTACTATTTCTCATGACATGATACTTAAAGAGATGGAGGTGTACGTAGATGATGACATAATCAAATCCAAGAAAGCCACGGACCACATGGAAGATTTGAGGAAGTTCTTCAATAGATTATGAAGGTACAACCTGAAATTGAATCCCGCCAAATGTACATTCGGGGTTCCTGCCGAAAAACAGCTTGGATTCATCGTAAGTTGATGCAGAGTAGAACTCGATCCGCCAAAGGTTAATGCCATTCAGGAATTGCCACCGCCAAAAAAAAAAAGAGGTTACGAGTTTCTTGGGAAGACTCAACTACATCAGCCGGTTCATAGCCCAGTCCACCGTCATTAGCGAACAAATCTTCAAGATGTTGAAAAAGGACGCCACCACTAAGTGGACTGATGATTGTCAAAAGGCTTTCGATAGAATCAAGGAATACCTGTCAATGCCACCAGTCCTGGTTCTGCACAAACCAGGTAGACCGCTATTGCTCTACCTTGCAGTACTGGATGGAGCATTCGGTTGTGTTTTTGGACAACATGATGAAACGGGGAGAAAGGAGCAAGCCATCTACTATCTCAGTAAGAAGTTCACCCTGTACGAGGCCCGGTATTCCTTGCTAGAATGCACCTGTTGTGCTCTGACTTGGGTAGCTCAGAAGTTGAGGCATTATTTTTGTGCCTACACTACTTATGTCATATCAAGTATAGATCCGCTAAAGTACATCTTTAAGAAGCCCATGCCTATGGGCAAACTGGCCAAATGGCAAATATTGCTGAGTGAGTTTGATATTGTCTATGTGACGCAAAAAGTGATCAAAGGACAAGCGCTAGCCGATCATCTTGCCAAAAATCCCGTAGGTGGAGAATACGAGACTCTAAAGACATATTTTCCTGATGAAGAGGTCTTTTTCATAGGAGAAGACATTGCAGAATCCTATGATGGCTAGAGAATGTTTTTCGATAGAGCAGCAAATTTTAAAGGATTTGGCATATGAGCGGTCCTAGTATCAGAAACAGGTCAGCATTACCCGGTGTCCGCCAAACTCAGGTTCCCTTGCACCAACAACATAGCCGAGTACGAAGCCTATATCTTAGGGCTCAAACTAGCCATTGACATGAACGTTCAGGTGTTACTAGTAATTGGTGACTCAGATTTGCTCATACATCAGGTCCGAGAGGAATGGGCAACCAAGAACTCCAAAATACTACCATACTTGCATCATGTACAAGAGTGCAGGAAAAGGTTTACAAAGACAGAACTCCGACATGTACCCAAATTTCATAATGAGTTCGCCAATGCATTGGCCACTCTATCATCCATGATTCAGCATCCAGATAAGAACTTCATTGATCCCATCCCGATAAAAATCCAGGATCAACCTGCCTGATGTTATAAACATCAATACCACACAAGGGG